>JAOTOL010001129.1:135000-291851 GCA_034440575.1 Imbricaverruca yamaguchii | reverse complement strand
AAAGTTGTGCATTTGCATTGTTATTACCGAATCACTGAAAATAACTGCACGATGCCATCAATATGAAAACTCTGAATGGACATTGTAACAGTTCTCGTTTATTACTTTGTCTATCAGTCTGGGCAAACCACACATGTTTTGACTTTTGCGCGATATCTCACAGCACCTTTTTTTCTCTTTTGAATGATGTTGTAAGCGCAGTACTTGACATCGCGCCAAGTCCTCCCGGCGAGTGTCTCTCCATTCTTACGTATCAGCTCCTTGCATTCATCGGCCCTGGGACAGCGCATTTTCGATATGGATGCCGCTAGTCCTCGCGTCACGACCATCTTTTCGTCATCGGACCACCGTTTTTTCTGTATTGGACTCCGAACTAGTTTCTTCCCTGAATGCCTTCGTTTCGTGTTGTTGTCATGGCTCGATGCTGATGGGTCATTCAAGTCCATAGCTTCCTCATCTGATGTGTCCCCGGAGTCTGGTTGCTCGCTAACACCTGCGACTACCTCGACATCAAGTTCATCAGTCTCCGCTTGGTTTATGTCTTCCAAGCTTTTTCCTGCATATGCAGATATTCCAGCCTCCATAGCAAGTAGCAGCTTGGAGACCTTCGCAACCTGCAGCGTTTCTTCCGGAAGCCTATAAAACTCCCTATGAACATTGATGTCGTGTTCGAGAAACTTGGCTACCATGTCCACTTCGTGGGACCTTAGCTGCAGCACTTGCATCATAGTCGCAATATGCTTCCTGTAGCTGGTGGCCGTCACATTGTTCGCCGACGCCTTTCCAGCGAACTTCCCGATACAAGTACTCCCCCTAATCGGAATCGCGTTGGCCTCACCCGTTCTAACGAAAATTAACCGACAGTCTGGCGATATGCCAGCATTTTCTCTCTCTTCAATTAGTAGATCCAGGGCACTGATCATGTCTTCAGTGAGGAGGAGCGGTACACCTCTACCCCGTTTTCCCCTTACCACTACGTGCTTAAGGGTTCTGCAAAGCTCCCTTTCGAAGGGTGCCAGCTGCGCAAGTATGTCAAAATTGTGTTCACTTGTTACTTTTTGGCACGCTTCTACTGTGAGACGCTGCGTTTCGCCAGGCCTCCTCCTGTTGAACAGTATTACCTGCGCAAGTGTCACTTCAGCGAACTTTGCGTAGCTTTCCAGCGACGGGTTAGTCTGGAGACCAGTTTTCGCTTCCATGGCTTCTTGTTTCATCAGTTTTTGCATCCGGTGGACGTCCTCGGTCAACGGCAAACATGGAGCCTGGTTCCACTTTCGTTCGTGTAAAGTTCCCAGAGCCCGTGACGACACCAACACCCGCCACTCGTTGTTGTACAACGTGCAGAAGTCTTCTGCTGCCTGCCTAGTCACACTGTCCCCGGTAACGATGCCACGTGAACGCTTGATACAGGCACATTCGTGCAGCGAGTGCCCTAACTTGAGAGCCAGCGATGGAATGCCATAGTTGTTTCCATCATACTTTGAAATACTTCTTACAGCCGCAGCGATCTTTTTGAAGTAGGTGGGATGTATGTATCCGTCCAAGTCTGCTTTCTCGTCCGTCTTCTTCAGCTCCAGGACCAGCCGGCCAAGTTCAAGCAATTTGTCACGGATATGTGCATGCATGTGTTTTTCATGACCGTGAGTGCAGTACTTTCTGGAGGCGAACTCCAAAATCAGTGGATCTTTTCGGCAGGCGAAGGTAACTTCGTCGCGTCTCATGCTGCACAAAACATCCATCATTTTCCTTTCTTCTTCGCACGTAGCAGGCAGCAGCTTTCGGGATGGACCTTGGACTCGACCCTTGGAATCACGATTTTTGTTACACGAGTGTCTGAAAAGACTCTGGCGTGAAAAGAAACCCAAACACCGATGGCATGGCAGGAATTTGCTCTCCACGATAGCTTCCGCTAGAGGTCGCCTGGCTGGAATCAGCACACCTTTCCCTTTCCGAAGCACGTCACTGTTATGCTTGAAATTACCTTGATAAAGAATTCGACGGAAGATTTAACTACGTTGCTTAGAGCATTTTGGAAGTGACAGGGCATCTTTGACTTCATTTTCATTGTGGTGCACTCGCATCAAGTGTCGTGCCAACTTGCTATGCTTTGTCATACAAAAGGTGCACACGTTTTTCTTGTCCCACTTCCTTCCCTCGCCGTTGCTTGCCCTTTGAACATGTATTTCGCTACTTGACCCTTCCCCGTTACGTTGCAGTAGGTCCATGTAGTCCTTGCTGTTCGAGAGTTTATCTGGAAAAGAATAAAACTAAATCAGAATACTACTAATGAACACAGGATGCAGACTACATCCGAATAATATTGTACGTTAGGTTTCGTACTATTTCGTTGGAACACATGAGAAATCGCCCTAAGTAAGGATACTGGTTTTAAAAAATGCATGGTGCGCGGATCGACCTTCAGTATCGGCTGAGCGTGTGGATTTCCACTTACATGGGCACAAATGGGCGATCCTGTTGCGGGTGTGCGACGTGTACAACAAACGCACATGCCCAATGGTAAATATTCCACTGGAGCACTTTTTTTGCCGTTTCAACACTTGTTTCGTAGGCTCAGGGGTGTCTGCATGCACAGATAAACGCTACCAAGCGAGAGCTATCAGTCTATATGCCTACGCAACGAGATATATCCTGAGAACCGCGAACTCGATGCCCGAAGTCTGAATCCCAAGCAAGCTACACCACGAGACCGAAGGTGTTTCCATTTATATTATGCTGGTTCTCCTAGAGCCTTGCACAGGCGTAGCATATATACCCACTGGCAGGCATTTTCTTCCCTGCCCAACAGCATGACCAATACCAAGGATGTGACGTTCGAATCTTCCGGCGATGTGATACCCATCTTCAATCACTCGCCATATATTTTTGAATATGCTACTAATCTGAACCAATGGTGGCAGAGGACGATCCTGGTGCATATCACTGCACGTAGGCAGTATTCCCCTTCAGTGGGTAACATCCTAGTGTCCAACGAGTACATTTATATTCTAGTCTCCCAGGCAACATGAAGCCAGTCTCAGAGCGGAGATGGCGTACATTCGGGAAAACGTGCCATTGGAAGTCGGGCCTCCAGCTGGCTTCGACACAAATGCTATTAGAATGTCGTATATGGATTGTACACCAGAATCTAGACAGGCCGCCGATCTCAGTACATCACCACGAAGGATGGAATCGCGTATAAACACCTGCTAAGTGAAGACCTATTGCATATCGTACACGAATGTCTGTGTATTCGCGGGCAAATACTCTCAAGCGAGGACCGTCAGACTAAACACTTACGAAGAGAGGACCAGTCTTCTCCGAGGACTAGCAATTCGATACGGAAAGTCTGAACCCCACAATCACCGTCTTCAGAAAAACGTACCGTTGAAAGTCGGTTGTCTTAACCAGGTTGTGACAAACGCAAGAAGATAGCAACTTGAATGGTCGCCAGAGTCCTGAGAAATTTCCTGCTCCCGGACAACGGAATGCAGGATCGCAAGTAAGCATATGCGCCGTGAAGACCTATCGCGTGGAACGCGTATACTTACGTGCGTATACGGGCAAACGCTACCAAGCGAGGACTGCCAATCTAAACATCCACGAAGAGAGGGACCTGTCTTCACCGAGTATCATAAATTCCGTGGCGGAAATATGAACCACAGACGTGCTATCACCAAGAGTACGAAGCCGTACCGTATTCATATTGACCTTCCGTTGTTCCGTTGTTCCGCCCATTCTGCACTTGGTGCATTGCGCAAGCGTAGTGTGAAAACTCACTTGAGGCTCCTTTCTGCTCTACACAACGATAAAGACGAAGGATTTGAGGTTTGAATCTTCGGATGACCCAGTGATCATGTACAATAGTCCATGGCATCTGTTTGCAAGTGAAACTTTGACAGGTATCACAATAAAAAAGTATCATGAACCGGTGGTGACAAGTGAACAGTGGTAACCTGCCTTAGCCTCCCAAGCAACATGAATCCAGTCTCAGAGCGGAGAAGACCTATTGCATATCGTACACGAATGTCTTTTCACGGGCAACTGCTTTCAAGCGAGGACCATCAGACCAAACACTCCCGGAGAGGACCAGTCTCAGAGCGGAGAAGACCTATTGCATACCGTGAACGAATGTCTATGCATTCATGGGCGATTGCTCTCAAGCGAGGACCGTCAAACTAAACACTCACGAAGAGGGGACCAATCTTCACCGAGGACGAGCAACTCGATAGGGAAAGTCTGGACCCCGCAATCACCGCCTCCAGAAAAACGTACCATTCAAAGTCGGATGTCTCAACCAGATTGTGACAAACTCAAGAAGATAGCAAATTATATGGTCGCCAGAACCCTGCAAAATTGCCTGCTCCCGGACAACGCAATGCGGGATCGCAAGTAAGCATATGCTCCGTGAAGACCTATCGCGTGGAACGCGTATACTTATGTGCGTATACGGGCAAACGCTACCAAGCGAGGACTGCCAATCTAAACATCCACGAAGAGGGGGACCCGTCTTCACCGAGTAGCATAAATCATGCTAGCACCACGAGTGCCACTGGTGGCATTTGGATAAAACTAGACAGCTGGATTGGAACTCAAATTTGATGATGGGTATCCACTGGCACCAGAAAACTATATGATCTGGTGCACCCATGAGTGAGCTTCAAGTGGTAGAACCTGTTTTTTTTTCACCCAGCAGCACTTTAATCTGGTACACAGACTTACCACGTGCAACTTCATCACGAATTCATCAATCTTTTGACTCACTCACCTGAAGTACTATGTGCGATTTGCTCTTCGACGTCCATACACTCGCTGCTGGTCGCACGGTGCCGCACAGATTGTGAAGCCATTTGGCGTTCCATTGAGTCGTCTGCTGACGGGAGTTCCAACATCAGCTCATCTTCGTCCGATTCGCTGCAAGCAGAATGATGTCAGGCTAGTTCGCAGTACCTGGTGTTTTCATCCTGGCAAAACAGAATAGCATGCGTTGTGAAGGTGAATGCGTCCTCTTTAAGGCACAAATATTAACTTACGTTGCCATCGGTAATGTAAGCGATTTATATTTGTGTACGATTCTAACTTATGCATCTGGGACAATGAACCAATTATCTATAATTAACGCACGATGTATAAACAGATGTCAGCATAGCCAATAACAGCAAGAGATACAAATTCCTCATTGAATTGTAATATGTGTAAGCTTCCCACCACAAGATCAATCCTAAGGTGTTTCCAGTGCCAAAATGTCTGCAAATGGGTAGAAGAAACGGCAACAAATCCACATCGGAAAAGAAGCGGAACTCTGAAGAGTACACACAGTAGGATGCGACCTATCGCCTAAAATCAATTGGAGAGTGACACTGATCATGCCTGAAGTGACGTTGCCGCTCCACGGCGAGCCCATGACAAGGTATATGTAGTTATGGGCTGAGTCAGAATTATCAAATTTGCTCCGCTAGATGTCCATCCGATCTAGCACGTCACTATTCAGCTCATGACTGGCCGAACAGCACGCCTTGCTGACTGCATTGCTTCGCTCCACAACCAATCGTATTAAGGTCACTTGAACTTTCTTCCTCTCCTTCCGCCGCGACAAACGGTCACATAGTCCGAGGCGATCACGGTCCAGTGCTGTTACGGCTGGGGGTAAGCGATGGGACGTGACTGTGATACTTAGCACATGCTTGACCGGCCGATTGGGCGCTGTACTTGGCAATGTTTGACAGCGAATCAATATACGAATAATTGCACCCATAGTCACGTCGTCACCCAAACTGAGTGAATTTCAGAGCTGGGTATAACCTATGCGTAGACATCACAGCACAACTTCACTTCGTCTCGTCTTAAGCGTGTACGAAGACCACTGGCCGGGAAGGCTTAATTGCACGATATCTGTTATGCTAGGAAAAAGCCCATCCTAGCTCTCTCGTCACGCGTTCAACAGAAACCACGACGACCGGATAACTGGTCGCAAGTTTTTGAAAACATGGTGAATTCCAGCTCACCATCAAATATTAACATATTGGTCAATGTAAATTCTATCATATTCATTAGTTAAGGGAACCTCCGTACGTCACTTCTTAAAGCGGGCACCGTACACAGGCGGTACACGTTGGCCTGATAAAATATGGCACACACGTTGAAACCGACGTACATCGTTTGACAGCATCCGTGGGTTCCTTGCCGGGTGCGGTCGACGCTTGGCTCAAGCAAGCGCGCTCCACATGCAACGTATTGCTCAAGTGTCCAGTGAAAATCGCGTGCTGCTAATGCTTTCCGGAATTACGGCTGCCGTAATTCCGAAACTACAGCTTTCAAACAAATTCTGAAATAGCAGAGGTGAGTAGTGGTGGTGCGATATCTGATGTTATTTGATGAGTTTAGTCGTACCAACATAGGGGACGGCGGGGCTCGAAAGTGAGTGGCGGATCACCTAGCACGCCGAACAGGCTGTGACTTACGATGCACTTGATGGATTGGCAAACGGAGTCCTCGGAGTCCGAAAAGACCGACACATCTGATGGCTCCGGTGATCTTACACGGTCTTCGGATTCATCTGAGCCCGAAACGGCAGAGACATCCGTGGGCTGCTCGTCGCCAGAACGGCGTTCGTCGCCAGAACGGCGTTCGTACCTGAGGATACATTGCAGTGTTTATCCAAGCGTTGCCTTCGCCAATGCCTTGCTGGTGCCATAGTGGGATTAGTATACAGTGAACGAAATGTTTACTGTAACGACATTCCAGTCATCGTATAAGTAATGCTCACATGGAGCCAGGTTATTGGTCAATAGCCACGGAACATGCTGGGGTCAAGTCTCCTATAGTTTGTTATGTTTGACTCGTTCTGTGTTCATTATTCCAGATAACAAATAATCGTTTCACGAACACAGATGCGTGATAAAAACAGTTGGCATCTCAATGATGAACAAAATTACGCATTGCAAGCTTAACAGTATCTTCGTAACATTTCGCATCGCAACTATTCCATTTACCGGTCGTCGCGAGGTAGGTGCCACGATGAATCGTATGAGTCGGTAAAGGACGACACTGACAGCGTGGACATGGATGACAGTCTGCGAGGCACAGCCTGGTACGTCCTGAAATTTCAGAGAACGTACCGTTCAAAGACAATATGCCATACCAATCAAGTAGAACCTTAGGTTCGTTTACAACACGAGCAACTGTTAGACAGATACCGTCGCCACCCTATCGTCCCGACTCGTTGCGAGTGGACTTATTAATCTGACGGCTGTGGGATTCGAACCCACAAGCGTACGATCGATTGTCCAACGCCCTGCCTCGACCCCCATAATGATCACAATCAGCACGCGATGAATTTCCTGTAGTTGCAAATTGTGGGTAGGTGATGCAAAATAGAAGGTCGGAGGTGCAAGAAACACCACAAATATGGAGAACTGAGGGAGGGAGGGAGGGAGACATCTTCAGGAATGACAAAGCAACAGCAATAGCATACAGAGGCGCACAACCTGAGCTAGGCTGAAAAGCAAACATTGGGCAAAAAGACGTGACGAACATACAAAATTCCCGTTCCAGAATAGATGTCACCTACGTGGGACGAAACCTTGAATATGCGTCGATAACAATAAACATTATTGGTAAGATGTGTTTCTGAAGTATGGAAATGACGATAGCGAATCGTCAATTCCACTCTTGGAAAATGGAGATGGAAAATCAGAGGAAATGACGACAACGAATGGGAGATTTAACAATGAATATATATATTGGTGTAATTTGGCAGTCTACTTATTTGTACATCCCTGTTTCAAGGTAATAGCTATGTCAGCTTATATTAGCTTCTAAGTGCATCCTTCCAAGTTATGGGATGTTAATTTGGATTATTCATCATGATATTGCGCTGTTTTACAATACAATCACGGTTATGACAAAATCGAATTCAACAGACGCGTGTAAATGTGCACGTACGCACGCAGCGTTCGATGTATCCTTTGGATTCCTAAACGTGGAGAGGAAAATGTCTGGGCCGTCCATACGGAAGAGGATAATTTCATTCCTGTTTGTGCTCTCAGACTTTCTTTTGTACTCCCCGGTGTGATCCAGGTTTTTTTTAAATAGTTGGAGTTGCTTTCTTTCTTTTTAAGGGAGTGGGTGGATCCTAGATCATCTGGTCATACAGTCATATTGCACCCAATTGGAGCTGATGTCAAACATTATTCATCTTTCAAACAAGAAAACCGAAGGTAATATTCCGGATACGACAGTGTTTTGGATACAAATAATCCATGACGTTGCAAGTTATTTGTATTTAGAGGCACTTCGACCAAAAGACGCGATCATTTAACACCCACGAACTAATTTGCTTCTCAACCATGCACGTGCGGAATTTGTCAAAACATGTACACAGATGAAACACCCTGGTCGGTGGAAGTTCAGAACACACGTGGAATCTTACGCATGTCATTTCCCCACCATTCCTACGTTCTTTCGATGTCCAATGGCGCTTGACAAGTGAAAATGTGCTCTACATGGAAAACATTATCCAGAAGTGCCCAGTAAATTTAACGTGCCACCCGATGCTTTTCGAAGTACAGTTCACGTGAATGGCATTGAATCCGCGAAAATAAAGTCTTCATGTCCACGCAAAAATATACCCAAATAACCTCAAAATTTGTGTGACGTTTGGGAGTCTGGTTAAAAAAGTATTGTTTACGAGTTATAATAAGAGTGAAAAATATACGTAGAAGGCGGATGATAATGTTTCAGGACAAATACTACGTTGTCTAGACAATGCCTGATCCCGGAAACCTAGTCAATGGCAAAAACGAACTTTCTAGACATTTTATTCATAGTCATTATTGGATGTCTGCAGTTGTACCTCCCATTGGAAGGAGCAGTAAAGGACGTAAGTCGAGAAGCATTGATGACATTGAATGGCAGAGTGGAAAATTATTCACATGCTCAATTGCCATCAAAATCTGACCATTTTGGGATGTTGTGGAGGGGAACATTTCATTTGATTTCTTACCGGGTCGGCTTCGTCAGCTGACGACTACACACTGATTAGCGCCAGTCCGTCCTCCAGTCGGACAGCCCGTCTATCTCGGCGTGAAATCGTTGCGAGCACTTGAAATAGCTGACTAATCAAGTCTCCTGTTGGCATCCCCTCTCACTACCTACCTGTGAGGCGCACGAGGATCCAGTGGCGCAACGATGGGTTTCACTGCTGCTACAGGATCATGATTGATGACATTCATGTTATCTGTAAGACAAAACAGGGCACGGCGTCAGTACGAGTAGAAGTTAGGCTTAATGTCTGGTATCTGTCTGCCGGTGTTAGGTTTTCCATGTAAAAGTGACGAAAATGATGCAGGACCAGGGTATGACTTGTTTAATAGTTGAAAGAGAACATACATTTAAAGGGTTAAATGGGAAAATAGTTCAAATGAATAGTTCAAATGAAAAATTTGACCAATGATATCAAATGCACTCATTTTGGCCAAAACCAGAATGCATACTGTTACTCCATGCAGTGAGGTGCTTAGTAGCAATATCCAACATATAATTTCGATTAGCAACATTTCATAACAGCCGACGCATAAGTTAGACAATTCTGCATTGTCGAAATTCAGCGTCTTGTTCTGTACCACACACATTTTCCCATCGTTGCTGTTCATACTATTATCACGCTGTTAACTAAAAGATAGAGCTAGATAATAGAACTAATAGAGCCGAAATAGATACTTACATTTCACTGCTACCATGCTACGATGGCGACACAACGGGGCTTCCTGATTCCTCCGACAGCCAGGATCTCGTTCGTAGGGTCTTGCCACGCACTCGAAGTGGAATCCGTGTAGGCGGTGCTAGCGTTGGCGCGTGTAGCACCCTGCACAGTCGGGTTCGGATCCGCGGAGGCGGTGCTAGCGTTGGCGAGTGCAGCATCCGGCACAGCTAGAGCCGAATCTGTGAAGGTGGTGTTGCCATTAATACAGATACGTTTGCTCCCTTGTTCACCCAAGGAGAGAAAGGTATGGGCATGGGGAGGGCGCACGAGTTGGGCGAATCGGCTTGCAGTGAAGGTAGATCTAGAAAAGTGAATTTGCTAAGCATGAACCAAAAACCTAGGCTGCCATTTGCCTTGGAAAAACGCTCCATAGACGCAATTAACACTCAGCTATTGCAGAATGGTAAGGATTTGTTCTCATACAGCACGGTAAAGCACATCTTATATGTAACGGTGTGCAGCACTCTGCGGGAACGACTATGCGGTAACGGCTATGGGCGTCAAATTTATATCAGGAGGCAATGGTAGAAAGGAACAGTGATCAAAGGATGGCTTACTTTCGTAATTATCCACGAGACTGGGATGAAGGTTTTGCGCCGGTTCCCATGTAGGTACTCTGGAAAAGAGTGGCAGTGGTTGGCAAGCTAATGGCTAAGAACATGCTTTGGCGATTTGTCGTGGAATCACCATGTACATAATCTGTCCTCTTCCTATGCTCTTTGTGTTAGACGTTCTGTTGCTGCTGGCATCATGCGTAGGTGCCTTGACGACCAACCAGACAACGCCACTGAAATAGCGGGTGAAACAGAACTTGACTGCGCTACCGATTCAGGGTATTTGTCTCGGGATAACACACATTGGAATTGATACAAATTAATCTGACATGTACATTACCAATGAAAAAAAAAGGATTTTGAAGTAGGGAATGCGCATAGGATAACATGGAATCATAGATCATGGAAATGCTTTACAAGTTCACCATGCGATTTCGGTGCCTCGGACCGCCCCTGCGCATTTGCAGAGGATATGAGTCGTCCTGTCATGTTAACAGCGTTCATACCAATTGCACTAGAAAAAGAAATGATATTAATTCAAAAACTACCTTAAACTGCAATTGCAACATATTTAAGCTTAACACGCGCACGTCGGGGGGGGAGATATCTGCCGCCTCCGGTTTTTACTTTTTTTGCCGCCAATCTAATCGGGTTAGCAAGGCCAAACCTCGCATAGCTGTCCAATGGTCTTTTCCGCATATCCTCATACATTTTTAATCCTGGGTCATCTCAGGTCAAGTCGCTAGGTCAGGCGAAGGGACCCAACTACACTCGGAGTTCTAGGTGGCATAACTTCCACAATAATTTGGCGATTGATTTCAAACTTAAAACATGTCATGATCTCATCAGGGACCATAATATGTATATCGGGGTTTTCTCGTAGCATTAACCTTAGGTCAGGTCGCGGCCATGGCTTCCCCATTATAAGGCTATGGTAAAATATACAAATGTTTCCTATTTACCTACTTGCGCTCGGAATGATCTCACAACGGTTATGGCATGTAGATGGAACCTATGTTCAATGTTACCGCTGACATTTTTGCTCAGTGACCTCACCAAGGTCTTTGAGGTCACCTGAGATCACTACACATTTCTGTGCATATCGCACTGCATTGAGCTAGAAGGCTGAAATTACCGTCATCGTGCTTGTATCGCCAGGATGTGTCGATTGATACATTACATGACCTCCCTAGGCGACTTCATGACCTTGACCTGAGGTCATGCCTTCATGGCCTTGACCCGAGTTTCCGTTGACCTGACCTTAAAGTACACCGCCTAATGTCCGTAGCTCATTTCAAGGACTGTCGAATAGCGTTCGCCGTTTGTTTCTATCTGTTACAGGTCCTGAGATATGTGTCAAAAACTGAATCCTACCTGATCTGGTCGAATTTGACCTATGATGACCCAGTAACCTTAATGTTGACTTGAGCGAAAAAAATTCCGAACCACTTTCGACGGAGCCCGTCCCCAGCTATCCAACGCCATTTTCCGTTTGTCGCTAGCTAGCATAGTTATAGAGATCTTAAGGGGGAAGCCATCTGTCCCCCGGACATGCGAAGTTGGCGCGGACCTCCGGGCGTGCGAGTGTTAAGCATCTATTGGTAGTCTACTTCTTCCAGCATGTATACTAAATATTCAGCATGTATACTAAGATGGAAGGTTCTTGCACCAACGGTTTTCCTGCAAAAAGCACCATAATAGGGAAGCAAACATTCATCTATTGAGGGCATATGCCCTAAATGTAGCAAACAACTTTTGAGGACGGCGACCTTGTGGAGTGCACCATGCAGTGTATACAAATTAATGTTGACTTAAGCACCAAATGTAAGCAGGGTTAGAAAATAGGCTGCTGATGCATTTTTAGCATCCCGAACAATATCTTATCCAGAAAATCATAATCTCATTTGACTCATTCGAAAGTTGATTGGTGTTGCTTGACAATGAAATGATCTGTGCAAAATATTCACTGGAACGAGAAAAGTGGGATTCTGATGTCACAACAGTGTCCTGATTTTTTTACAGTGAGCAGAGTGAGTAGGGTGAGTAGAGTGGAGGGTGGTGTTAAAAACCACCTCATGCTATAAAAAGTGCAAATGTATATGGATAATGCCTACTGATGAGCAACTTTTTATGACCTTTGGTGATTCATGATGGTGACGTCAGTTGTGTATCATTTACCAGTCCATTTACCAGTCGGCATTTACCAGTCGGCAGTGCTGCTGCCAGAAGCCAGACCCACTTTCAAAGATGCAAGTATTTTACAAGTAAGTTAAAATGTGTATGCTAAAAAATTGTTATTAAGTGTTGGTCTCCACTCAAAGTCATGAACTTCGTGATGCTGTCACAGGTTGAAATACAAATATCCCCTGCATATCACACTATCACATAATTCTACTTTCCACATCCAGGAGTACAAATCCGACCCTGGACGCACGCACAGTTGCTTCACCATGCGTGACTAAAGATACCAAAAAATCGCAAACGTCAATCAACCCAAGTAAAAAAGAAATTTGTCAAAAACAAACCATTATACTTTAAAGTTAATCATGATACATATATGGATTTATTTTCCAATGCTATGAATAAAATGGATCCATTATTCTTTTTTTATAATTTAACTATCGCGCCTGTAGGTTCTCCAAGGTCAGCGTCTCCACGGAGGAACATTTTGCCCATCTCCCTCCCCAGACTAAGAAAAAGCACTTCAGCTAGACAAATATAAATGAGATCGTGCCCATCACAAGCTTTGCTTCGCATTGGACTCCGATACAAGCGACCAACACAGCACAATGCTCGGACTATATACTTACAAAACAAAATAAAGGTTTCGTGGGGACGAACCGGACGCACATCACAAAGGTGACCTCGTGTCAAAAATGAAAAGAAGAAAAGCCAGAAAACAACCTTTTTCGTCGATGGCATATGTCCGATCTTTTTTTTCTCGCACTTACAAGGTCTTTCAAGCCAATGCCTCCATCCAAGTCCTAGAGCCACAACAAGCTAGCTTTAAGTTTCCCAGGATACTTGGAACATTGAATCACTATTGCAGCTTCCAAGAATATTAGACCTTCCAAAATATTAGTGTGATCGTATTGCGACCAGACGGAATCTACAAACTTACATATGGCTCGGCTGGCCAGAAGGTAAAGGAAAAGTACCACTAACTTGCATGTGCATTCACATATGCCAATACTAATTTGGTAATGAAGCAGCAATGCATCGAACAATGGCTTGCCACACACCTGTAACCCTGCCACTTGATTAGGTACATCACGCCCGATGGAGTGATCTATTTTGCCCGGATGGCTTCCACGTAGTTCAGAATCTGTAAAAAGCATCGCAACAAATATTATCATAAATACTTGGTTACGAATCTTAGTGGGAATCGTTGATCTAAGCTACGAATCACCTTATTCGCGTCCGTTAAGGTTTGCTAGTAGGTTGATAAGCTTGTGTGATCTACATCAGGGTTTGGATTTTGCGAAGTGGATCCCAACGATGCATACAGATGGCTATTATTTAGGGTATCGGGAGCATCGAACCGTATAAGGTCATTTAGCGCCCATTACGGAGCAAAGGACTACCTACTCAGAGGCATGTTTCAATCGTACAGTCAATCGAATCATCCTAACCGTCTTGCGTATGCCATTAACCCGTCCCGTCTCGGGGGGGGGGGTCTTCAACCGCTCCCCCCAGGTTTTTCGCGGATAGCAGACGAACGGCGCGCGGCAGCGCGCCCAAATTTGGCATATAGGCTTGGCATATCATAAATTTGGCATATCCCACATCAATTTGACATGCTGACTAAAACTTTTTAGGTCAGGTCATCTAGGGTCAACGAGTTAGTCGAAGTCAAGTGAGGTCACCTCCAAAAAAGTTCAATCAGTCGTCACGCTTTAACGGATACAGATATTTTAATGAAACTTTCAGCGTTTGCTTATCTTTACGAATGCAACAATATGTACGAGTTGAATTTTTCATTTATTTTCGTTTTTGACTACATATAAATTTTGCGTATTTGCCATATTGCTGTTCAAACACAGGATTCTGACTAAAGTAAGCATTTTTATCAGGGCAAGTTGACTTCCTACAACATTTCTCGGTCTGCTCTACCGATTGGAAAAGGACAATTAAAGAAAACTTGAAAACTTAAAATTTTGAAATTTCACAAAAATTAAATTTTTATGTTTGAGGGGCCAAAAAACATATACACCTGGTCGATTTCGCTGTCCTTTTCTCATTCCAAATATTTTTTTCTTCTTCATATATCCCCAAAATGAACCCCCCAGAGTAAAAAACATAATGTAAGTCGTGAAAATCTAGCCCCCCTAGTGACGTCACTTTTGGGGACAAATTTATTTGGGGGGTGGACCCGGACCCTACTCGTCGAGCGCTTTCCGTTGACATCTCTTTCGTTTTCATGCGATGCTTATTTTGGGTTTTAGAGGGGGGTCTTCAACCGCCCCCCCCCCCCCCGAGACGGGGTGGGAGGATTTGACAGGAAAGACGGCGCGGGTTAAAGTAGCACTTTTGCAAAGAGCCACCGCCCGGACAGTAGAGCCCTCACCAATAAGGTTGTTCCTCAGCCTTATTGGTGAGGATTAATAAGGTTAGTCCCAAAATATTAATTATCGTAACTCGAGTTACCATGAGGGATTACTAATCCACGGTCAACCAAGTAACGAGCTTGGCCCCCTGTGGTGCCATGGACACACAGACGCACAGGAAATAGCGATTCAAGAAATAAAGCTTGATGTTAATTGTCGTGTACACAAGAATTCATTCAGGGACGAACATGGAATTCCAGTCCTATGGCTAGCTATTGTTCCTCAAGTCGTAGAAACAAGTCGATCATATTAGGCGTGATATGATAAGCAATTATGTATTTTTAACTTCTTTTCTCTGTAAATTCCTTACCTCCAGCTTACTTCTCTTCCGTGCGCCCTGGGGCGCTGCATTTTGCTTCTGCTTCATGTCACCCTGTAAAAAATGAATAGTGAGTGATAAACATTTCATGTATTTAAGTAGATAAGCCTGTTATACCTCACCATCCATTCGCTCATTTTCTTCCTACCTGCCTACCTACCCACAAATGCACCACCATTCATGGAATGGAAATTGTAATGGTGGCAACGGTCCGAAGTGACCTATGTATTCAAGCACTGCATAATTGGCAAAGCAGCTATAAGAACATTGCTTATAAGCATGCTACTAGTTAAACACAAATTGTTTTGCAGTTGCTTATGGGGTTGGAATTATACCTTGCAATCCGGATGAGGTAAGGGCAACTTTGCACAACCAAATACAGAGTTGCTACCTATAATTCTTCAGTCTCGTGACAGTCTCATCTTGCACTTTCCAGTGAATCTTAAGCACATTATCACATCATCTCTGCCAAGTAGGACAGTTCAACTTTCAAATGCATGGTTAGAGACCCTGGGTGGGTTGCGGGATCTGATTCCGGACCCACTGGTTTGATTGCCGTTAACCCGCGGCGTCTCTCCGTTCAGATCCTCACTTCGGGGGGGCGGCTAGTAACCCCACTCTAAAATCCTAACTAAGCGTTATACGAAAACGAGAGGTGTTATCGAAAAGCGCTCGACGAGTAGGGCCCGGTTCCACCCCCAAAACAATTTCCCCCCTAAAGGACGTCACTAGGGGGATAGATTTTCACGACTTTTCACGACTTACATTGTTTTTGGCTCTGGGGAGTTAATTTTGGGTATATTTGAAAACACAAATATTTGGAATCAGAAAAGCATAGCGAAATCGACCAGGGCCATCAAATTTTCGGGCCCTCCAAAAAAATCGTACAACCTGCCAGTGTGGCATCTCAAGAACAAAAAATACTGTACACATGCTTTGGAAGGTGATTAAACAGTGTGACCTTTCATTCATGCTGCAATAGCTCCTAACCTTACTTAAGTGTTGTAAAATTTGTCTTCTGGTTACCTTAAATTGCAGTAATAGCCAATATTATTCTTAAAATGACATATGGTGGGCTAGGAGAAAGCAATGAAACAGGCGGACATCGTGCATCTTTTGTGTTGCCAATGCAATGCCAATAAATTCCAGCTTCAACACGAGGTCTACGACAATGCACATCAACAATTGACACAAAATTATGTTCAGTGAAGGCAATAAGTTTGGAAGTCCCCATTTAGTTATGGCCAGGACTGGGGTAGAAAAATAGGGCATTGTTGGATTTTTGGGATGCAGAGCATTAACCCTCTCCGGAAAAATATACTAATATTTTTGTCACTTGGAGGTTGAATGATGCTGTTTGACAATGCGTTCTGTGACAAAGTGCCTCACCTGGAAGTGCGAGCCGGTAATCCGATGTCAAGGATTGAAGAAAAACATCGTCTCTGTATTCGACTAGCCTATAATTGTCTTCCCCATATCAAGGACTATAAAGTACAAACCCAAGCCTGGGCCAGGGTTATGATGCTTTTGAAACCAAAACTGACATCAGCCAAACCAAAACCAAAACCAACTAGTTAAGGTGACGCATTGCTGCCGCCCTTAGCATTCAATTGCATCAACAATATACGCTTCAACGCAAATTTGTTTCCGTATCAGACGTGAAAAGATGACACTTCATCCTGCATGCATATTCCAAGACATTCCATCTCTTACCTCGCTCTCTTGAACGTAGCGAAACGCGAACGGAACAACCGCGAACGGCGAGCGCACGTATACTGGTGAAGGATGCCGATCGACGAAATGTTCCTCCGCATTGTTGTAATCTAGCGTATTACTGCTTATTTGTTTAACATTTATATTCTACTAATCATTATGTTTATATTTTATACGTTAACAGCCATTGCATTTATTGTCGAAATCGCATTCCTTTCGACGTTTGGGTCCATAAAAAGCACATGCGTGTACAGTGCAGTATTGTAGTGATACATTTAAATATAGTATTGATTTGAATACATTTCATTGAGTTCACCGGTACGATGAAGCAACATAAATCCCTTATATCTGCACAGCTCATTTCATATTATCTCAGATACTTGTCTGAAATGCTTATAACTACATATTTTGGGGGCGACGGATATGACGTCACTCCAAGTTGCTGATGACGTTGGCGTTTTGGCGGGAAGAAGAGTGTTTATAGTGCATTTCAACGCAGAGCCATCTACTGAGAGGTTTTTAATATAATGACTGTTTAACCTACCAAGCGAGGACAATGCCAAACTTTCACCAAATGCTTCACGCATGTCGGGGATCAACGTAATGATTGCGAAGGACAAACTGCGAGGACAGATTTTAGGTCCCCACAGCAAAATCCGGCCCTCGCTTTGTGGGTGTTTAAACTGGAGATGTCCCCACTTAGGACCATATGCCCGTGCACACACACACACACGCACACATGACGATGTGACTGATATTGGATGTGGCATTCTCGAAAGCCAGCCATGGTTTTTTATTCGGTTTTGTTGCCTTTCGCCATTGACGCAGTATTTATAAATATGTCGTTCGTCAGGTCAGCAAGAGGTTGCGATACGTGTCACGTTTTGAACGCAAGAATTCGAGTGCATGATTGTGTGCTTGAAGTTTTTAAAGTTTGTACTTGTGTCACCCTGAAGTAGGCCTGTGGCCGAAGCGTTGGTGATGTGCTTTGTGGTGGAAATGTAGTTTTACTTACTGTGTCACTGATTGCAGAATATATATATATATATATATATATATATATATATATACATGTCATACTAACCAATAACGCACTTTAAGTAAGCAACTGTAGCATTCCCAGGCAGAAAAACTTAATGGCGGCTACCTATCAATGACAGATGATCTGTGTATGGAAGGTACCCAGTAACAAGGATGTGTACAGTTGGTCGGCATCGTAGGGATGGGCATTTTACAGCAGGTACCTGTTGTTATTCTAGACATAATTTATGACTTCTCCTCAGTCGCCTTGTGACATGGAAGCTAAATGCAGGGAAAACAATCAGGACACCGGAGTTTAATGTAACTGAGCGCAAAAATCATCAGCTTTGAAAATCGCCGACTTTAGTCGGCGATTTTTTCAAAGTGATAACTATATTTACGAGTGAACGCAGTTGGCTATACCTCTGGCTAGTCTCTCCACAGCATCCGAAAACCGAGAAGCAATGGTTTTATGATCACGAGAGAAGTGTTTCCTCGGTGCTGCACGTTTCACAATCCGTAAATAAAGGTGAAGAGGATCTAAGTGACAGCTGGTCGTGTGTCGCGATTCGATTGTCGGACTCGAAAACATGTTTGTCTGACAAAATGCGGCGATTCTTTGATGTCAATGTAGCCTACACGTGTCGTAGGAAATGGAATTCACAGCGGGCCATCCTGCTGTTCGCTTATCCTAACAAACTCCATTGTTGGAGGTGGATGGTGTGTGAATTTAATTATATGTCACGGTTAAATAAGTAGCCACGCGAGAGGATGAAGCCGTAAATAGTCCACTACGGATATAACAATGCGACAATGCCTCATCTGAGCGAGCTGGCCAGGCCCGACTTTCCCGCAATGCTTCTCGAACCTTTTATGAAGGGAAAAGGCTCTCGATAAGGAAGGGTTTATAACGGAGCTCAGGTGTCATCGGTCCGACCAGCACCAGCTAAGGGTTACCTAGTCAGCCGATGGTCACGTGATTAAAGTGTCACGCCACGCGACCGGTGCGCATCAGCCCACACCTCAGAAACCCAGCTCCTGATTACTCCGAGGTTCAAATTCAAGTAATATGTAATCCGGATAAAATTACTGATGCCAACAGAAATGACTATAACAGCGTCTATTGCTTGAATTCAGAATTGGCGTATCTAAAAGCCCATTGTTCGAAAACCCCAATTGGAAAATTAACAATGCATTGAAAAATCTCCAATGTTTCTAACCTATGCTTTCCTTCAAGCTCTGATCTTCTCAAATACCGAAACGTCCAAGTCTCGAATGCTCCAAATCAGCTACAAATGCAGGTGAAGAAGCGGAAAGCCCTGAAGCACATCAGATCCTCTACGACGCCAGATTTTAGGGTGATTGAATACCGACTCCTCTTTACGGCCTGAGCGCAGCGCCACGAGATGACGTGTCTCGGTCGCTCGCCCAGCCTTTCCCTCGCCCTCTTCGTTGCCTCTGTATGCAAGGTGTGTGATACTCTGAGTGAGAAGTGAACATAAATAGTGAAGTGTACGAGTACAAAAAGGAAGAAAAGGTGAAATAGTGATCTAAACCGACGTACTTATACGCTACACGTGCGCAAAGTTTACACACAGTGATTGGACTCCTAAAAACTGAGTGAGTGCAGAAGTAACAGAGCCCTTCTCCATAGTGACTGCCCTTCCATGAAGCATCAGCTACTGCCCGTGCCCAGTCTTCTTTCCTACACTGCAGCTGAGAAGAAATTGATTGGACTGACGATTTGGTGCCGCTCGGAATTCCTGTCTTCAACAACAGTGACGTCTACCTCCTATCGTCTATCTTCAGCTCTACCAGTCTTCCATCTTCAGCTCTACCATGCATACAGACATCATCAGGTTTCTGCTAACCATCGCCCTGGTCCCAATGTTCAACGCCATCACGTCCTCCGGTCAGCAACGCGCACGCAGCCGCCCCGTCCGCGACGCCATCAACTACGCGACCTTGACTCCCGCCAGTCACCACCCTCGCCTCTGCAGAACGAGAAACCAGACCGTCGGCGTTACCATGACAACGCCAAAGAAAACGCGACGGGGCAGGCGCGGCGCCAGGGGTGGCAGACGACGGGGATCACGGGGCGGAACAAGCCAGGCGACGGCTCAGGAGCGCAAAGGGCAGCTGCACCTGGGACTCATAAATGCCCAATCTATGAAACCTAAGCTACTTGCGCTACAACACGACCTTCTTTCTTACTCCCTAGACCTAGCTGTGGTGACTGAGACCTGGCTGCGACCTAGCACCCCCACGCGTCTCATTAACTTCCCCGGTTACCAGTTAAACCGTGCGGACCGGCCTGACTATAGTGGCTACTGTGGGGTGGCGATTATCGCCAAGTCAGCGCTTACTATTACTGTTTTGAAAATGTCTATGCTTCCAAACTCGAGCTCCAAATTAGAATCACTCTTGACCAAAGTCAAAGGTAAAAGCGGAAGGTATTTCATTCTGGCGGCAATCTATCGACCTCCTCGTAACACTCTACCTGCCTTAAATGATGACTTCACTGAGCTCGAAAGACAGGTTCAATTGGCGACACTGAACTTTACCGGCACTTTCTACCTCGCAGGTGATCTAAATTGCAATCTTATCGACACGGCAAATTTCCCCAGCAAAACACACCTGCTTGAGTTCGTAAGAAACTATTCACTTACCGTGACAGTGAAGCGCCCTACATTCGCCACAGGCTCTTTATCGGATGTCATCATGACGATTGAGCCCTCGAAGACGTTATTAGCATTGCTAATTATCTGTGAGGGCGTCAGGAACATCTTTTACTAATATCTGGTGGCGGAATCTGTCCAGCAAGAAACAGGAGCGGAGAGTGGTGTGACCTGCCTTGATTTGCTTACCATGACCTACCTCTCACCCTTGGAATTTAACGTAATTAGGTCGCACGAGTATTGAAGGGCACTCCTGCCTACCTATTAATGGGTAGGGAATTTTTTTTTTAATCATAACAAATTCGCCCACCTCTGTCGACAGACCCAAAGTGAGTTTCTGCCACCACAGTCCCCACAAATTTATCATAGGTTCAACTAAAGTAAACAGGCCCGCCTCAGTTAACACCGTGATAAAGTGACGTTCTTTCGGACGAGTGGACACCTCCGAACTGACCCTTGACCTTAGTGAGATCGACTGGGTCCAGGTCACTGGTCGCATCTCAGTAACCGATAAATGGGACACACTGCTGAGATTGCTGACACCTATTCTCGACGAGCACCTGCCACTCAGAAACATCAGAATTCGGAACCCAACAGCACCACATGTTAGCGAAGCTACCAAACACCTCATGCATCAGCGAAATGTAACCTTGCGCTTACAAGATAGAAGCACTTACGAAATACTTAACCGACAAGTTCGATCAGCTATTAGAGGTGACTGTAGGGAAGAGATTAGCGGAAAGATAGCTTAAAAAGGCCCATCAGCTGCGTGGCGTGCTATCAAGCCTATCATCGATACAAAAAAGGATCTTAAAGAGTACATCCTCAGGTCCTACCTGAGCAGCTAAATCATTATTTTGTAAGTGTCGGAACATAAAGACATAAAGACATAAAGACATAAAAGATTAGTGCAACTCCGAGCCACAAGGGCCCTTCTTGGTTGCACTCTGTACACTGAACCAGTTGCCCACCAAATCTGCCAATCAGCCCTCCCTGTAATACTGAAAAGCAAGCCCTCTATTCTTATAATGATTGTCTATGCTGTTTTTAAAGATGTTCAATGTGCTGCTACTGACGATGTTTTCTGGCAGCTGGTTCCAGTGTTCCACTACCCTGTTGGTGAAGAAAGTTTGCCTTAACCTTGTTCTGCTGTGGTTAATTTTAATTTTGAATTTATGACCTCTAATTGCATCATTTCTGTTAAATTCAAACATTTCCCCAAGGTATCCCCTCTCCAGACCATTGACAAATTTAAAGATCTCGATGAGATCTCCTCTCAGCCTTCTATATCTAAGTGAAAACATATTCAATTTCTTCAATCTTTCCTCATATGCCAGGTTGCTTATGCCATTAACCATTTTTGTAGCCCTCTTTTGTACTCTCTCTAAAAGCCAACAATCTTTTTCATAGCTAGGAGACCAAGCTTGGATGCAGTATTCCAAATGTGGCCTGACGTATGCACAGTAAAGCTTCCTGATCACTTCCTCACTTCTGCATGATACATTCCTATTTATTGCCCCGAGCATTCTCAGTGCCTTCTTCCTGGCTTCCTTGGTCTGTTCTGATGCCCCCAATTTTGTGTTTAGAATAACACCTAAATCCTTCTCCTGTTGAGTCACTGATAGCACTTGGCCACCCATCAAGTATGGAGCCTTCATATGCTGCTTACCTACATGCATGATTTTGCACTTATCAAAGTTAAATTTCATTTGCCATTCTTCGGACCACTTCACAAGTTCGTCTAAGTCTTTTTGCAGCGAGATATGCTCATCCTGACCTGTTATTGCCCTAAAGACCTTCAAATCATCTGCAAATTTCAAAACTTTACTGCTTAGGCCACTTTCAATGTTATTTACAAATATAATGAACAGTAATGGCCCTAGTACTGACCCCTGGGGGACTCCACTAAGAACATTTTGCCATGATGACTTTGTACCATTTAGCATCACTCGTTGCTGTCTATCTGAAAGCCACAACTCTATCCATTTTAAGATGCTACCTGCAATACCATGGGACTGAAGCTGTATCATTAACCGTTTATGGGGTACCTTGTCAAAGGCCTTACTAAAGTCAAGATATGCTACATCAATCTGATTTCCCTGATCAAATTGTTCTGTGGCGAAGTTCAAAAAGTCCAAGAGGTTTGTGAGACACGATCGTCCTTTTCTAAATCCATGTTGAGTATCTTGAATCAATCTGCTACCTTCCAGATAACTAACTATTCTATCCTTGATAATTGATTCGAGTACCTTGCAGACTAGGGACGTGAGACTTATTGGCCTATAGTTTTCAACTTTCCCTCTTTCTCCTTTCTTGAAAATAGGAACTACATTTGCCCTTTTCCAGTCTGTTGGAATTTCATTATGTGAAACTGATCTACAAAATATTATACTAAGTGGAAATGCCAGTTCCTTTTCAGTTTCCCGCAACACCCTAGCATAAATATCATCAGGTCCTGCTGCCTTATTTGGCTTTATTTTCCTGATATGATTGTAAACAACATCACTACCAATGAAATCAACATCATTTGTCAGATCCCATGTAACTGAACTATGGTGTACGGTCGGCAGATTGGTCATATCTTCCAATGTAAACACTGATTTGAACTGCTTGCTCAGCTCCTCAACCATCTCACTATCCTCACCCAATGTAGTCCCGTTTACTTCCAGTGGACCGATTGTGCTAGAAACTTTACTCAGCTTGTAGAAACTAAAGAACTTTTTACTGTCCCCATTACAGTTTCTAGCTAAATCCAGTTCCTTTGCTCGCTTTGCTGCTCTGGTTTTTTGCTTCACAGTGTCTCTAGCTTTTCGATACGCCTTTAGATTAATGACATTTGAGGCTTCTTTAAAAACTCTAAATGCAGTTTTCTTAGCCCTAATTGCTTTTATCACGTCTGGTGTAAGCCATGCTGGCTTTCCTACCCTTCTTTTGCGTCTTTGCTTTTGGGGGACATGTCTAATCTGAGTTTCCTTTAAGTAAGATTTGAACTTTTCCCACATTTCACAGGCATTTAAATTGGAGAATTCTTCTTCCCATCTGATGGCACTTAAAGCCGCTCTCATGCCGTTAAAGTCTGCTCTGTTGAAATTTGGAACCTTTACCAAATTATCCTTGATAATCTCCCCTACATGTGCCTTGAATCTAATTATGTTATGGTCACTTTTTCCCAGAGTTTCGCCTACAGTCAAGTCTTGAACCAAGCCACTTAAATCCGAGAATACAAGGTCCAAGAATGAACCATGCCTGGTAGGTTCCGATACAAACTGGTGTAAGAACAGGTCCTCTTCAAGGCATTTCCTGAACATTTTGCATGATGGGGAGCCAACACCAGCATTTTCATAACCTTTTAGATTAAAGTCACCGAGAATAAGGCACTTCCTCTGAAAGTTTCTACTGATTTCCTCACAAATCACCTTGTCAAGCTCCAGTTGCTGAGAATGTGGCAGGGTTCCTGATCGGTAGAAAGCTCCTATCCTAAGAGTATTGCTGTTGCCTTTTCCCACAGTGACATCAAGCCAAATGGACTCCACAGACACATTTTTATCCCCACCTGCTACTTTTTGAGAACTGAATAAGCTATTCACATAGAGCATTACACCACCCCCTTTCATTGCTGGACCCCTATTGCACGAAAACATATTGTATCCCTGGATCTCATAGTCCTGTAAGTTATCTCCAAAATATCCTTCACTGACCCATGCCTCCGTAATGCAAACAAAATCCGGTTCCTCCTCAGCAAAATAACACTTGAACTCATCAAATTTGGAACGGATACTCTGAGCATTAAACATCATACACTTAACAAATGCTCCATAACCACCTTTGGCCTTTTCATATTGAGGAGTTATTTTATCACTAGATGAACTATAACTCTGTCCCCTTGAGTTGCTGCTGTCCCTATTTGCAGACTTTGAGGTTCTATTACCTTGGCTGACACTATTGGAATATTCCTGAGTTGGCAATGCAATTTCATCCCTCCCCACCCCATTTCCTAGTTTCCCTGAAGGACATGCTCATATACTTTGCCTAACACATGGACCCCCTTCTCAGAAAAATGCAGGCCATCCCTCTGATAGAGGTCCCACGATGCATAAAACCTGCTCCACTCGTCTACAAATGTAAAACCTAGCTCCTGGCAGAGCTTTCCTACCCTGGTGTTAGCTGCCAGTGCCCTAGAGCTCCACTCAGGGGAGGCTCTAGCCCTATGCAAAATTCCTGTTACAAGCACTCTATTGGTACCCTTCAGGGTGGCCAGAAGGGCCCTGTACTCCCGCAGAAGCTCCTCGCTCCTAGTATGACCTATGTTATTTACCCCTACATGCACTATGACTGTGTTAAACTGGTGATCACTGGTGACCTGTGCCACCGCAGGTACCAGGTCCTTCACCTTGGCACCAGGCCTGGTGATGCACCTCCTGTCCCTCCTACCTTTACAAAATACCCGCTCTAAATGACGCACACGAGAGTCTCCTATGACCAGCACTGACTCCTTACTATTGCTATCCTGGGGGCAGTCATCCAATGCCTGGAACATATTTGTTGTTACTATGCCTGCCCGCTGGGCCGGTCGGCTACACTTCCTCCCGCTCCTACCACCTGCCACCTGCCACTCACTGACCCTTTCCTTAGGTTCGCGTCTCCAAATCCTCCACCCCCTGACCTCATGCCACTTCCCCTCCTGTGACCTACCAGAACTATCCCTCCTCTGTTCACTATTAACACTATTAACACTCCCCTCTTGAGAGATCCCAGCCACCTCCACAGTAGGGGAAACCTCAGCTACCTGGTGGCCTGCGACCACCTGGGCATATGATGTCCCTGCTACGGATTGACCCCTTGTTGCTATATCTTGCCTACCCTGTGCAACAAGGGCAGCCTTGAGGTTGGAACCTCTGCCTTAAGGGTCCTAATTTCTTCCTCTAGTGCCTGCATCCTGGTCGAAACCATCCTAAACGCTGCAGCTTATGCCTAGATTTAGATTCAAATTAACTTGCTAAATTAACTTGCTAAACAACCGATAAAAAAGCTAACTATCATTCACTATAAATCGCTACCTCCTATACTGTCAGTTAAATATCTGAGTGCCTCAAGAAAAGCAGAAACTATTAAACAATTGTTTGTTTTTTTGTTTTGTTTTCTTTTTAAATAAATTAAATAACTAAACAAGATGTCTAATCTAATTGTCTTCCACACAAGTAGACAACTATATAAATATCCCTTTGATATCACTTATGGCTAGACAGAAAAATGAACAGTCACACAGCACTTATGAATATCCCCAACTTACTACTAATTAAACTATCTTAAACTTCAACACCAAACACACTATGCACACCAAAAAATAAATAAAGTATGTTAGGATAGTATGAATGTTGTCTAATGTACTTATCAAATCTACACACTTGTAATTTCTCCTACTACAGAAATCGAAGAGTCGAGAACACGCCAAAGCCACGAGGCCTCCCTTTGGCGCATACAAGATGGCGTCCTGCGGCGTCGCTAGGTTAATATAGTATAGTTTGCGTGCTACGAAAATGCTTATAAGATAAAACCTAATTAAATATAATAAGAGAAGTAATTGCTAAGCACCTATCCACAGCTTAGACTAGAGTACTGCCCTGTTCTGCAGCGACTTATCTGGAAACCTGGAGCTCGGGCGCGCGTGCTTCCACCTTGAGAGCTGGCGGCAAACATCATGAACACATGCCTGACTACAGCTGATATCCCCTCCACTTGGAAACAGTCAATAGTAACTCCCATTCACAAATCAGGAGATCCTTCGGATCCCTCTAATTTTAGACCCATCTCACTGGTTCCGGTTATCGCCAAGATCAATGAGAGAGTAGTGCAGAAACAACTCTATCACTATCTAAACTCAAACCACCTACTGGCCCAAACTCAGCACGGCTTCAGACCATGCCACTCTACGGAAACCGCCCTTATCTCAGTCACGGACGAAATACTAGCAACAATGGACCTTTCGGAAGTAGCTCTCCTTTGCATTCTGGATCTCAGTAAATATTTCGATGTAATAGACCACACCAAACTACTCACTAAGCTTCAACTCCATGGAATCGATACCGACTGGTTTAAAGCATGTCTGGGAGGTCACACGTAGGCTGTTAGGATCTCAGATCAACACGGAAACAGGCATCTCTCCTCCTTTCTCCCAAACAACATAGGTGTCTTTCAAGGCTCATCATTAGGTCCACTTCTTTATTGCATCTTTTCGAACGGCCTCAGTCTGCACGTCCCGGTAGCACATGTCACCCAGTTGCAGACGACACCCAGGTCCTCATCTCCGGTCGGAAATCTGATCCCACAAATCTGATAAGTCAGATGGAGACATGTCTGAGCCAACTCTACGACTACTTCCTGGATAACGGCTTGAAGGTGAACCCGACCAAAACGCAGCTTCTGACTCTCGGATCGCGTCAAAATCTGCGCAATATTACCCCGGTACGAGTGTACTTTAGGGACGCCGTGATAGATGAGAAACATTCGTGTAAGAACATTGGGGTGACATTTGATCGCCACATGTCGTGGGATTGCCATGTAGCTGTTGTGGTCCGCAAGTGTACTGGATTCCTTCTGGCCCTGAACCATTTGCGTCACCATCTGCCGACCAGTACTCTCTTCACTATAGTCAATAGCCTAGTTATATCCAATATCCGATACTGCAAATCTGTTTACGGGAACGGGTCGTCAGCAAAATCCACAGACTAGAAAAGATCATTAATTTCGCCACTAGAGTCGTGTCAGGTCTCCGGAAATTTGATCATATTTCTGATGTCCGAAACGAGTTGGGTCCCCTCATTGCAGCTGATCTGTACCTATTTCACAGTCTCACTTTGCTCCACAA
The DNA here is from genome assembly GCA_034440575.1 of Imbricaverruca yamaguchii. Lineage (NCBI taxonomy): Eukaryota > Metazoa > Arthropoda > Thecostraca > Neoverrucidae > Imbricaverruca > Imbricaverruca yamaguchii. The sequence continues at coordinate 264,335 of JAOTOL010001129.1, read as the reverse complement.
GATCATTCTGACGGGTGAGCCTACGCACATTGCCGGTCAAATCACTGCAAACTCTACCCTGCGAAGCCGTCACACACGTGCAGACGTCCATCTGCACATACCAGCCATACACAGAGAAGCTGGCCGCAGGAGATTTCTTTACTCGTCTGTCTTCCACTACAACAAACTTCCTACTGAAACAAAAACATCGAGGCTGTCTAACTTCAAGAAACATGAACTAGCGTATCTCCACGAACAACACTAGTCATACAAAAAAACTTACACCATGGATATGTGTACACTATGCAGTAACCTTTAGGCCATCGCTTTCCTATCACTTCTTCAAGCCACTCGTGCATAGCTCGTGTTGCAAGTACGGTTTATGCAGTGCGGAAAATGATATAGATATTGTATTATGTTGGCGTACGAATGTTTGTTGCGCATCTGCTCCCACTATTGACCACACATCTATCCTTTCTTTGTAAATATCTGTGAGTTCAACCCAGACTGTCCGTAACAGCCACTGCACGTGGAGGGCATGCATTGTTAAATAAATAAATAAATAAATAAATAAATAAATACGTATGCTTATAGGGAACTACTCTGAGGTCGTGGCGTCTGGGAATGTTTTTACGTTCATTCGACAAGCTCGCCTTGACGTGATATACACCCGTGAAGAGAGATAGCAAGATATGATAGCAGCACCATAGAGTGATTAAATTTAGTTATGGGCGCAAAGTGACCCTTGATGTCGACGCGCCCCTAAACTCCAATCCACCACCACCTGAAGCGCATCAGAATTTGAACTTAGCATTGACAATCCAGTACAAAAAGGTACCCGGTACCATGAACAAGTAATTGTTCTCTGAAACGGCTAGTGCTGCCCGCAAGACCACAATCACGAAGCGTCTAAAAGGTTGTCATCTGGGAAATGGAAGGGATGGGACATGACTTACGCATATCCTCAACGCATGGACTGCAAAACAAAATAACTATCCAAAAGTTCATGTTGGTGAAGGTTTGTATGGCATCGAGTTCGTAACGCATAATATCGTAGCCAAATGTTCGCATACCCAAGTGCTTTTGGAGATATAGGATCGTGGGCATAACGTTCGTGACATTCGAACTTCATATTACAAAATATTCGTACACAAGTGTTCGCATGCCAAAGCAATAATTGCAGCGTAAAGTTCGAAACCGAAATTTCCCATTGGACACGATTGGTAAGAAGGCGGTATTATCATGGTGTGGTTAAAGCTTGGTGTAACTAAAGACTGGTACCACATACCTGTTATAGCTTAATTATACCTCGCTTGAGTGTGCCTCGAAAGTTGAGGATAGCCGTGCAAAACAAAAGATGGAATACTTATAGCCAGAATCATAACCTTAATTAAATCTGGCAGATGCCGTTTACTATCGAACAGTGACCGTGCTACTCTAAAGGAGAGGCGCTGTCTAAATTTTAACATTGGTCTTCTTTAGTTTGGGAGGGACTGCACTTTCTGCATGGACTATCTGAAACCAGATAATTAACCCGCGCCGTCTCTCCGGTCCGATCCTCATATCCCATCTCGGGGGGTGGGGGGCGGATAGCAACCCCCTCTAAAATCCAAACTAAATGTCACACGAAAACGAAAGAGGTGTCATCGGTATGCGCTCGACGAGTAAGGTCAGGATGCACCCCCCAAAGCAATTTTCCCGCACAAGTGACGTCACTAGGGAGGCTACCTTTTCACGACTTTTCACGACTTACACTATGTTTTTGGCTCTGGGGGGTTCATTTTGGGGATATATTTTAAAAAATTATCTGGAATGAGAAAACGACAGCGAAATCGACCAGAACCATAGAAGATTTCTCCCCCCCCCCCAAACAAAAACACAATTTTTATATTTTTGAAATTTCAAAATGTTGGGTTTTCGCGTTTTCTTTAATTTTCCTTTAAAGAAAACTCAGAAAACTCCAGTTCCCTGGTGCCAAGGTGAAGGACCTGGTAACTGCGGTGGCACAGGTCAGCAGTGATCACCAGTTTAACACAGTCATAGTGCATGTAGGGGTAAATAACATAGGTCATACTAGGAGCGAGGAGCTTCTGCGGGAGTACAGGGCCCTTCTGGCCACCCTGAAGGGTACCAATAGAGTGCTTGTAACAGGAATTTTGCCTAGGGCTAGAGCCTCCCCTGAGTGGAGCTCTAGGGCACTGGCAGCTAACACCAGGGTAGGAAAGCTCTGCCAGGAGCTAGGTTTTACATTTGTAGACGAGTGGAGCAGGTTTTATGCATCGTGGGACCTCTATCAGAAGGATGGCCTGCATTTTTCTGAGAAGGGGGTCCATGTGTTAGGCAAAGTATATGAGCATGTCCTTCAGGGAAACTAGGAAATGGGGTGGGGAGGGATGAAATTGCATTGCCAACTCAGGAATATTCCAATAGTGTCAGCCAAGGCAATAGAACCTCAAAGTCTGCAAATAGGGACAGCAGCAACTCAAGGGGACAGAGTTATAGTTCATCTAGTGATAAAAGAACTCCTCAATATGAAAAAGCCAAAGGTGGTTATGGAGCATTTGTTAAGTGTATGATGTTTAATGCTCAGAGTATCCGTTCCAAATTTGATGAGTTCAAGTGTTATGTTGCTGAGGAGAAACCGGATTTTGTTTGCATTACGGAGGCATGGGTCAGTGAAGGATATTTTGGAGATAACTTACAGGACTATGAGATCCAGGGATACAATATGTTTTCGTGCAATAGGGGTCCAGCAATGAAAGGGGGTGGTGTAATGCTCTATGTGAATAGCTTATTCAGTTCTCAAAAAGTAGCAGGTGGGGATAAAAATGTGTCTGTGGAGTCCATTTGGCTTGATGTCACTGTGGGAAAAGGCAACAGCAATACTCTTAGGATAGGAGCTTTCTACCGATCAGGAACCCTGCCACATTCTCAGCAACTGGAGCTTGACAAGGTGATTTGTGAGGAAATCAGTAGAAACTTTAAGAGGAAGTGCCTTATTCTCGGTGACTTTAATCTAAAAGGTTATGAAAATGCTGGTGTTGGCTCCCCATCATGCAAAATGTTCAGGAAATGCCTTGAAGAGGACCTGTTCTTACACCAGTTTGTATCGGAACCTACCAGGCATGGTTCATTCTTGGACCTTGTATTCTCGGATTTAAGTGACTTGGTTCAAGACTTGACTGTAGGCGAAACTCTGGGAAAAAGTGACCATAACATAGTTAGATTCAAGGCACATGTAGGGGAAACTATCAAGGATAATTTGGTAAAGGTTCCAAATTTCAACAAAGCAGACTTTAACGGCATGAGAGCGGCTTTAAGTGCCATCAGATGGGAAGAAGAATTCTCCAATTTAAATGCCTGTGAAATGTGGGAAAAGTTCAAATCTTACTTAAAGGAAACTCATATTAGACATGTCCCCCAAAAGCAAAGACGCAAAAGAAGGGTAAGAAAGCCAGCATGGCTTACACCAGACGTGATAAAAGCAATTAGGGCTAAGAAAACTGCATTTAGAGTTTTTAAAGAAGCCTCAAATGTCATTAATCTAAAGGCGTATCGAAAAGCTAGAGACACTGTGAAGCAAAAAACCAGAGCAGCAAAGCGAGCAAAGGAACTGGATTTAGCTATAAACTGTAATGGGGACAGTAAAAAGTTCTTTAGTTTCTACAAGCTGAGTAAAGTTTCTAACACAATTGGTCCACTGGAAGTAAACGGGACTACATTGGGTGAGGATAGTGAGATGGTTGAGGAGCTGAGCAAGCAGTTCAAATCAGTGTTTACATTGGAAGATATGACCAATCTGCCGACCGTACACCATAGTTCAGATACATGGGATCTGACAAATGATGTTGATTTCATTGGTAGTGATGTTGTTTACAATCATATCAGGAAAATAAAGCCAAATAAGGCAGCAGGACCTGATGACATTTATGCTAGGGTGTTGCGGGAAACTGAAAAGGAACTGGCATTTCCACTTAGTATAATATTTTGTAGATCAGTTTCACATAATGAAATTCCAACCGATTGGAAAAGGGCAAATGTAGTTCCTATTTTCAAGAAAGGAGAAAGAGGGAAAGTTGAAAACTATAGGCCAATAAGTCTCACATCCCTAGTCTGCAAGGTACTCGAATCAATTATCAAGGATAGAATAGTTAGTTATCTGGAAGGTAGCAGATTGATTCAAGATACTCAACATGGATTTAGAAAAGGACGATCGTGTCTCACAAACCTCTTGGACTTTTTGAACTTCGCCACAGAACAATTTGATCAGGGAAATCAGGTTGATGTAGCATATCTTGACTTTAGTAAGGCCTTTGACAAGGTACCCCATAAACGGTTAATGATACAGCTTCAGTCCCATGGTATTGCAGGTAGCATCTTAAAATGGATAGAGTTGTGGCTTTCAGATAGACAGCAAAGAGTGATGCTAAATGGTACAAAGTCATCATGGCAAAATGTTCTTAGTGGAGTCCCCCAGGGGTCAGTACTAGGGCCATTACTGTTCATTATATTTGTAAATAACATTGAAAGTGGCCTAAGCAGTAAAGTTTTGAAATTTGCAGATGATTTGAAGGTCTTTAGGGCAATAACAGGTCAGGATGAGCATATCTCGCTGCAAAAAGACTTAGACGAACTTGTGAAGTGGTCCGAAGAATGGCAAATGAAATTTAACTTTGATAAGTGCAAAATCATGCATGTAGGTAAGCAGCATATGAAGGCTCCATACTTGATGGGCGGCCAAGTGCTATCAGTGACTCAACAGGAGAAGGATTTAGGTGTTATTCTAAACACAAAATTGGGGGGCATCAGAACAGACCAAGGAAGCCAGGAAGAAGGCACTGAGAATGCTCGGGGCAATAAATAGGAATGTATCATAGAGAAGTGAGGAAGTGATCAGGAAGCTTTACTGTGCATACGTCAGGCCACATTTGGAATACTGCATCCAAGCTTGGTCTCCTAGCTATGAAAAAGATTGTTGGCTTTTAGAGAGAGTACAAAAGAGGGCTACAAAAATGGTTAATGGCATAAGCAACCTGGCATATGAGGAAAGATTGAAGAAATTGAATATGTTTTCACTTAGATATAGAAGGCTGAGAGGAGATCTCATCGAGGTCTTTAAATTTGTCAATGGTCTGGAGAGGGGATACCTTGGGGAAATGTTTGAATTTAACAGAAATGATGCAATTAGAGGTCATAAATTCAAAATTAAAATTAACCACAGCAGAACAAGGTTAAGGCAAACTTTCTTCACCAACAGGGTAGTGGAACACTGGAACCAGCTGCCAGAAAACATCGTCAGTAGCAGAACATTGAACATCTTTAAAAACAGCATAGACAATCATTATAAGAATAGAGGGCTTGCTTTTCAGTATTACAGGGAGGGCTGATTGGCAGATTTGGTGGGCAACTGGTTCAGTGTACAGAGTGCAACCAAGAAGGGCCCTTGTGGCTCAGAGTTGCACTGATCTTTTATGTCTTTTATGTCTTTAGAGCAGACCGAGAAACGTTGTTGGAATTCAACTTGCCCCAATAAAAATGTTTACTTTAGCCAGAATCTCCCAATTGTACTGCAATTGGCAAATATCAAAAACTTTTATGTAACCAAAAACAAGCACAAAAAAATGAGAAACAAATACACTCGTACGTTTTGTTACATCCCTAAAGATAAGCAAACACTGAAAGTTTCATAAAATTATCTGCATCCGTTAAAGGGTGACGACTGGTTGAACATTTCTTGGAGGTGACCTCACTTGACCTTGACTAACTCGTTGACCTTAGATGACCTGACTTACAATTTTTGAATCAGCATGCCAAATTGATGTGGGAAAAGGTATGCAAAATTTGGGCGCGCTGTCGTGCGCCGTTCGTCCGCTATCCGCGAAAAACCTGAGGGGGGGGGTTGAAGACTCCCCCTCAAGACCCCTTAACCTCAAGGGTTAAGGTTAAGTTTAGTTAGATAGTTAGTTAATTAGGAATTTGGATTGAAGGGAGCTTGGACTGAATATTGCTACCAGGTTCAGTTCTGGTCAGGCTGTGGTTTGTTTATAATTAAACAGCAGACACATTAAGACGATGACGTGCCGTTCGAAACTGGCAGCAACCAAATTGAATTGCTGAGGAGCCGTGTGAGATGCAGAGGGCCGTATTACGTCGGAGAAGCGCCGTCCAGAACCGGAGAGCATTATCCAAAGTCGAAAACGCGCCATTTTGCTTCAGAGTGGCCATCACAATTGCAATGGTTTTGCGTCGAACATGGACCGTTTTATTCCAGAGACTGGGGCCATACTGGAGGTCATCACGCGGTAGGAGAGGGCCATTGGTGGTTGGAGAAAGCTTAGCTTAAACTGGAGTGTTGATCGACCCAGGGTAAGTGGGGCCTGTTACTTCGACGGTGGAGTGTCGGGTAGAGCCTAGTCCGTGCTCCTCATGGGTCAGTGAGCAGCTGTTGGTGCGGAGGGCCCGGAGGCTGGTGGGCCAAGGTGAGTAGCATCAGACCTTTATCCAAGTGTGGCACTGTCTGCGGTTCCAGAAGTGTTGCAGTTCCAGAAGTGTGACTGTTATCTTGCAGTCGGACAACGAGTCTTTATTTTAACACAAAGGCATACAATATCCCTGCAACTATGAGCCACAAGGGCCCTTCTTGGTTTCACTCTGGACCATCAACCAGTTGCCCACCAAATCCGTCTATCAACCCTCCCTGGAATACTGAAAAGCAAGCCGTCTATTGTTATAATGATGGTCTATGCTGTTTTTAAGGATATTCAATGTGCTGCTACTGGCAATGGTTTCTGGCAGCTGGTTCCAGTGTTCTATTGCCCTGTTGGTGAAGAAAGACTGTCTGAACCTTGTCCTACTGTCGTAAACTTCAATTTTGAATTGATGACCCTAATTGAATCATTTCTGTTAAATTCAAACACTTCCCTGTGATATCCCTTCTCCAGACTATGGACAAACTCAAACACCTAGATGAGATCTCCTCTGAGCCTTCTATATCTAAGTGAAAACATATTTAATTTCTTCAATCCTTCCTTACATGACAGGTTGCATATACCACTAACACAGATTTATATAGCCCTCTTTTGTACTGTCTCTAAAAGCCAACAAACTTTGTCATAACTAGGAGACTAAGCGTGGATGCAGTATTCCAAATGTGGCCTGATATACGCACTGTAAAGCTTCCTGATGACTTCCTCACTTCTGTATGATACGTTCCTATTTATTGCCCCAAGCATTCTCAGTGCCTTCTTCTTGCCTTCCTTGGTCTGTTCTGATGCCCACAATTTTGTGTTTAGAGTAACGCCTAAGTCCTTCTCCTGCTGAGTCGCCGATAGTGTGTGTGTGTGGGTGAATTTGGCCAGTCTGCCACCTTCTGGTGATGTCAGCTAGTTCCGGTTGGAGAGAAGGTGTGTTAGAGAGTGAGTAGCGTAGAGAGCGGAGGATGTATCACGTGGGGGATGGCTTAGTTGATATGTCAAGCGACGTTGAAGTAGAGTTCAGACGGTTTTGAAGAGTAGAGTTGAGGTGGTCCGGATCGGTTGAAGATGTAGAGACGGTCCGGATCGATTGAACATGTAGAGATGGTGCAGTACAGCTGTTTGAGAGCCGATGATGATGTAGTCGAGAAAGGGTGTCAGTCCGGTTGGTGCCACATTGGGGTACGGGGTGTAGTGGGGATGGGGGCTTCGGGTCATCGTTATTTGTTTAACATTGCAAGATCTTTTTTTGTCTTTTTATAACGTTTCTATTACTTCGTTTTCCGTTTTTATCGTTTTTGTTCATTTTTTCTTTCGTTTTTTTAACGTATCTTTTTCAAAATTGTTCCATTATGCGTGTAGTATTGAGAAAGTGGAAGAGGTGTTCGTGAATTGCTGGATGGTCGTCGTTGAGTAGCGTGGCGAGGTTCAATGGGATGTTGTTTGTTGTGCAGTAGTGTGTGATATGCTGTCTTTGGTTGCTGTATTTAGTGCTGTATATGAGCATGTGTTTAATTGTGAGTGTGTGGTGGCATGTGGTGCATTGTGCTCGTTGTTGATTGAGTAGGAAGTAGGAGTGTGTGAGTGCTGTGTGTCCTATGCGTAGTTGTGTTAGTGTCCGTTCTCTGAGTCTGGTGCTTTGATTGATGGAGTGCCAGTATTCGTGTTTGGGGTATATTTCGTGTAGCTGTGTTATTGCAGTATCCCATGTTTGTTGTATGTGTTTATTGATGGCCTGTCGTCTTGTGGTGTAGTAGTCAGATTGCGAGTAGGGACATTGTGTGGTTTGTTGTAGTGTTGTGGCCATGTTTGCTTCTGTGTCTGCGTGTTCGTTGCCCTGTATGTTTGTGTAACTTGGGATCCAGGGAGAAGTATTGGACGGTGTTGGATAGTTAGTTTTTTTGTGGGTGTGTAGTATTTTAGGTATAAGGGAGTGTTTGTATTTGGTGTGGGGTGTTATGTTCTGTAGAGCTGATTTTGCGTCTGTGGCTATGATGTTGTGTTCAATTTTGGTGTTGTAGATAGTGCAGTATGCAGAGAAGATTGCGAATAATTCGGCTGTGTATGTGGATACTGTGTCGTGCAGACATGCACGTAGGGCACCCGCAGACGGGCACCCGCGGCGGTGCTATGTTGGGGTATAGCACCGCCGCTATCTTATTTTATCCGGCCTGCTCTACCGCTCCTCCAGTCCGTCACTGCCGAAATGCCACCACCGGTCTTTGCTGATGCCACTAGATAATTTATATGCTTACTCTAATATATTTGCCTTTACATACACCGCATCGCATCGCATTACGCACACACTGCTCATATACTTCTCGCCATCTCCGACATCTCTGTCCACCTCCTCCCCATCCTGAACTTATCCTATTTGGTCCCCCCCCCCATGAGACAGGTCGCTCCCAGCCATGAATTTGGTGAGAAGGCAGAAGCTACGGAAGATAATTTAGGTTGGTTTGGAAGGGATTTGGGAAAAGAGGATGACATGCCAGAAGTTTAGCACTCATATGTCCGATGGTGAGTGGCAGGTGGCCTTGGCTGAGTGCTTCCTCCTCCATCCGAAAACTCAGCCATCTGGCCACCGGTGGGCGCCCCTGAGGCGTCGGTCCGGCGTCCACCGCCGCGCGTCTTCCGGACCCTTCTCCCTGCGTTTCTCCTCCCTTCCTCCTGTTCGTCCTGTTCTGTTCTGTTCTCTTGAACTTGCTATTGCTTCCCCTCTTTTTTTCCTGTACCCACTCCCAGGGCTTCGGGGTGAGCTCGCGCTTTTTGATTCGTGGAGTATTCTTCTGGCTTAGGTGGCGACGTCTTCACGTCGGGGCCACCGACCTCACGGGTCGATGACCTTTTCCGGAGGTGCTCCGGATGGTGTTTGCACCTCCGGCAGCCAGCTGTTCGCAGGGTCGAACCGTTAAGGACTGTTCACACCTAGCGTAATCTCGACGCACTGGCGGAATCGGCGCAAAGCTAGCATGGGGCCCAATGAGTCTGCCGATTCTGCCATTGCGCCGGCATTACGTCAGCTGTTCGCCGAGTCCTACAAAACGCTAGCGATTTCCGAGCGGACAAAGTTGGGTTTTCTCAACTTTTCCGCTCGGCGCACCAGCGTCCTTGACGCAAAGTTGCCATATTGCTGATCTTCGGCGGATTGGGGCCACATCGGCTGCGGTTTTTTTTCAAGTTGTAGATTGCACCATGTCTCTCTCGGAAGATGCAAGCAGACCAAAAACAGGTGAGGGGAAGGGATGGCAGGTAGGTATTTACCTACTTTGCGTTGAAAAGTTTTCGATACTGGAAATGGGTATGATATAACCAAGATACAACCAAGGGTTATATGTAAGTAGAACACTGATAATACATTTTTGAAGACACCTTTAACTTAGGTATGACACAACTCATGTTTTAAGCAATTTCAAAATCTAAACAGCTGATTCTGTTGTCAAACAGCTGATTCTGTTGCCAAACAGCTGATATGTCAGCTGATCGCTGGCGTACTCACGTCCAGGCGATGTCGCTGCACTGGTCTGCCAACGCGTCGAAATTACGCCCAGTGCGCCGGGATTACGCCTAGTCCGTCATTGCGCTGACTTTTTTTGCGTCGAGATTACGCTAGGTGTGAACAGTCCTTTACTTGCGCTCGCCGTCTGTTGTTGTCGGACCGCCCGTTTGATCTTGGGCGCCGGCGCCACTCGTATGTGCTACTTGTTGTCGGAACCGCCGCTTTGATATAGGCGCCGGCGCCACTCGTGTGCGCTCCCCAGGCATGTTTGTAAGGGACGTGTGAGACGGCCAGGATCTGACTGGATGTCTGGCGGACTATTCGGATAGGAAAGTATTCAATTTTTGGTGCCGAAAAATATAAGCCTCCTTACACTAAAAATCCCGCACCACATAAAAATATGGTAAGTATGGGGAAATGAGGTTTTTGGTGGCTTACGAAGAATACTGATGCCAGATCACAAAAAAAAATTATAACTGAATCTAACCTAACCAAGTGATGTTGAACCTTTTAAAGCATACTCTTGTTCGGTCATCTAAAACCTACTGATTTTGTGTGCTGGATGTTGAACGTGATTCCCCAAGGAAATGATAGATACAATTATCTTAATTACACCATTGCATCAATTGTGCACCGTATATTAATTTACCTAGTGGAATGGAAACTCACTTAATTCAAATATACATTTTGCATCCTAGTCTGAATCTGTCATCATTACCTCATGCAGAAAGGGCTGGTGATTATTTTCCTGAACGATCATGATGGAAAATTGCTAAATATAGCCACATATGAAAATATGTATTCATCTATATAATTAAACCTGGTTTTGGCTTTTCATGCATGACTGCCTATCCTGTCTTCTTCCCATCTTTCACTACTCCCAAGTAGCCAGCCTTGTTCTTCATTCAACACAGTTGACAGAAGTGTTCTTAGAATATTGGGAAGAAAATGCTTGTAAGTTATAACCCGTCCCGTATCGGGGGGTCTTCAATCGCCCTTCCCCTCAGGTTTTTCGCGGATAGTGAACGAACGGCGCGCGGCAGCGCGCTAAAATTTGACATATCTTTTCCACATCATTTTGGCATGCTGTATCAAAATTTTGAAGTTAGGTCATCTAGGGTCAACGAATTAATCAACGTCAGGTGAGGTCACCTCCAAAAAAAAAGTTCAACCAGTCGTCACGCTTTACCTGATACAGATATTTCATTGCTTATAAGGATGCAACAAAACGTACAAGGGGAATTTGTCATTTCTTTTTCGTGTTTGACTACATATAAATTTTGCACATTTCCCTATTGCAGTTGAAATCGAAGATTCTGACTAAAGTAAGCATTTTGTATTAGGGCAAGTTGACTTCCAACAACGTTTCTCGGTCTTCTCTACCCATTAGAAAAGCAAAATTAAAGAAAACTTGGAAACTCTAAATTGTGAAATAAAATTAAAAAAAAAGTTATTTTCATTTTTTTGGGCGGAAATATATGGCCCTGGTCGATTTCGCTGTCCTATTCTGATTCCGAATATCTTTTTTCTTGAAATATCCATAAAATGAACTCCCCAGAGCCGAAAACATAATGTAGGTCGTGAAAAGTCGTGAAAATCTATCCCCCTAGTGACGGCACTTTTGGACATTTTTTTAGGGGTGGATCCGGACCCTCCTCGTCGAGCGCTTTCCTATGACACCTTTTTCGTTTTCATGCGACGTTTAGTTTGTATTTTAGAGGGGGTTACTCTCCCCCCCCCCCCGAGATGGGGTGTGAGGATTTGACCGAAGAGGCGTCAAGAGGGTCTCTCCGGTCACGGTGAAGAAGTCCAGCACATGCATTCGTCAGAAAAATTGTCTTCATTGGGGCTTCTTATATATAAATGGCGAGGTGTTTGTAATTTGGAGGATATAATAGAAGCAACACAATGATTTTTCATGAAAAAAAGAGGCAGGCTAGGCTTGGGTTGAGAAAGGATTGTAGTGCTAACGCAAGCAGCATTGTTGCATATATGATAGCAAAGATATTCAAGGGACGAGATTGGTTTGGATGCACTTTCTTATGTCTAACATTATCCTTCATTACCCATTGCCCCATCAAAGCAACAAATTTGGCATTACTTCACTTACCAACTCAAAAACATGAATTTCTGCTGGAATCTAAGGGTCATATCACGTTAATAAAATGCAGAAACATGCATTTATAATTTTTCTGGCGCTACCACCTCAACTAAAATGCAAATCTTCTTATGTAGGTACAAATGTAAAAACCTGATAGGAAACCATAGCCTGCCCCAGCATGATTATTATTATTGGGGTTTTACGGTGCGCCAATCCATGTGAATTTTATTACACGCATGCCCCAGCATGGCCTCTTTTCAGAAGAGAATATAAGTTATTTTAGAAAATTGCAAAAAAAAAATCACGTTCATGAACAATTTCATCTGAAAGTTGAGGAAGTTAAGGAAACGCCTAATTTATCCCAACCTCATTTTGTTCCTTAAAACTCCCAACAGTTCCTTCCAATGAACATCTTCTAGCCACTTGCAATGAACAACTTCAAAACAGGGAACCATTTTGTAGTGGTGTGCTGTATTGTGAACACAAAAATGTTGTTATGCAGAATTAACTCACTAGCTGTGGTGGTACAAGCTATTAGTAGCCACAAAAAATGCTGGTGTAAGTGAGAAAAAATATCGAGTCATTTCCTTATGATTTCCTTAAGCTCTTGGGTGCTTAAAACGGCACCTGTGAACTTCACGAGCTCTATACACAAAAGTGGTATAACTATGTAATCTGACCTTCACATCTTGGTAAAGACAGGTGCATTATTTATGAATACCACCATCTTTTTGTTATTTATGTGCTAAGCATGATGTGGGAGACATCTAAAGGTGGGTGTTCGGGAAACAGTACGTGTTCAGATACACACCCTCTTCCCCTACTCTCATGCCATTTTCAGGTTTTTGAGACCAGGCAGCTCAAGAAAATTGCAAATAAGTGACCTCTGATATTTGTTTTCCAATTACACCAGTATTTTTGTGGCTACGAATAATTGCTACTTCAACGCCTACAGTGAAGTAATCCTGCACAACCACTTTCATATTCAGAATATGACAGAACACTACAGTACAATTATATATTTTAAAGTTGCTCTATGCGAGTGGTTAGAGGATTTCATAGAAAACAACCATGTGGATATAGATACCTAATTCATTTTGTATTCTCGCTAAACAGTATAATTGCTGGTTTGGCCACACAAAAGCAGCAGTAGAGCAATTTGTTGCATGCATGACGTGTTTGGAAACTCCCTCTTACACTACTACCACTACTGCCCAGCCATGATGCAATGGGCAATTACGAAATTTTGCACAAGTTGGTGAATGGCACAGTATGGCATGATTCCATATAGCACACAGGAACAATAAGATAATTGATATGGGACCAACGCACATGCTAACATTAATCACCAGATTACTTCAATGCAGGTGCGTCGCCACCGGTGGGCAGAGGGGGGGGGGGAGTTGCCCTCCCCCCTGCCGTGAGACTGGGGGTGCCGCCCCCTGAAATTTGAGGAGGCCCCAAGACGAATAGGAGGCCCCAAGACGAAAATGAAATTCTACAAATCAGGCACCTCCAGGAGGAAGCCCATAATTTGAAAAAGAAGTCACCTAGGAGAGGGTAGGAGGCCCCAGAAATCAAGAGAGTGCCAAATATTGACACGAAGCCCCCAGGACGAAAAGGAGGTCCCATGACGAAAAGGAGGCTCCCAGGACGAAAAGTAGACCCCAGGACGAAAAGGAGGCCCTCCAGGACGAAAAGGATGCCCCCAGGAAGAACAGTAGGCCCCCAGGACGAAAAGGAGGCCCTCCAGGACGAAAGGAGGCCACCAGGACGAAAAGGAGGCACCCATAATGAAAAAGAGCCCCTTCAGGATGAAAAGGAGGCCCTCCAGGACGAAAGGGAGGCCCTCCAGGACGAAAAGGATGCCCCCAGGACGAACAGGAGGCCCCCAGGACGAAAAAGAGGCTCCCAGGACGAAAAGGAGGCCCCAGAATAGAAAGGAAGCCCATGACGAAAAGGAGGCCCAGGACGAAAAGGATGCCCCCAGGATGAAAAGGAGGTCCCAGGGACGAAAAGGAGGCCCTCCAGGACGAAAAGGAGCCCCCAAGACGAAAAAGTGATTCTACAAATTAGGGGCCTACAGGAGGCCAATAATTTGACAAAGAATTCACCTAGGAGAGGGTAGGAGGCCCCATAAATCAAGAGAGTGCCAACTATTGATACGGAGGCCCCAGGACGAAAAGGAGACCCCCAGAATAGAAAGGAGGCCCCAAGGACGAAAAGGAGGCGACCAGGACGAAAAGGAGGCCCTCCAGGACGAAAAGGAGGCCCTCCAGGACGAAAAGGAGGCAGTCCAGGACTAAAAGGAGGCCACCAGAACGAAAAGGAGGCCAATAATGAAAAGGAGGCCCTCCAGGACGAATAGAAGCCCTCCAGGATGAAAGGGAGGCCCTCCAAGACGAAAAGGAGTCCCTCTAGGACGAAAAGGAGGCCCTCCAGGACGAAAAGGAGGACCGCAGGACGAAAAGGAGGCCCCCAAGACGAGAAGAAGGCCCCATGACGAAAAGGAGGTCCCGAAGACGAAAACGAGATTCTACAAATCACGGGCCTCCAGGAGGAGACCCATAATTCGAAAAAGAAGTCACCTAGGGGAGGGTAGGAGGCCCAAGAAATCAAGAGAGTGCCAAAATTGACACGGAGACCCCCAACAATGCAAAGGACTCTCAATACGGGAAGAGAGGCCCAATAAAATAAGAGGAGGCCCTAAGCCGGAAAAGAAAGCCAGTGGATATGAGATGAGGTTTCGGAGCAGGGACGTTGCTACCGGGGTGGGGGTAGCGGGGGGAATCGTCCCCACCCTTTGCCTTAAGGCTTGGGGGGGGTGCGCCCCCTGTAATTTGAGGAGACCACTATGCGAAAATGCATAATACAAAAAGGTGAGCAAGGAGCCCCACGGGACAGAAGATGATGCTGTCGAGGTGGATCCAAGACTGATGACGAGGTCCCCAGGAGATATCATCAGGTTCCTATAAGAGACATAAAGCAGAGATTGTGAAGAGGCCCCAAGGATGAAAAGGAGGCCCCCAGGACGAAATGGATGCCACCGGGACGGGCAAGAATTTACCCAGGGTTACACGAGAAGGCTTCTGATGTGTGGCAGGATATTCTTAACTTGGAAAACGAGGCCCCAAGATGGAAGAGAAGGACCATACAATAGAAAATAATGACAAGAGATATTTATCCGGACGCAAGGGGAACCCCAAGATTGGTAAGAAGGGAGTGGTAACAGCCTCCTAGGAAGGAGTGAAGGCTACTGAGACCAGCCAGATGAGGCCAACATTTTAGAAGACGAGTACCCTAGAAGGGAAAATTTAAGACGAGGACGCAAAAGCAACCTGCTAAGAGAATAATGAGGCTCCAAACACAGATGAGGATTACTCCAAGACGTGAAAGGAGTCCCATAATTTTAAAAAGAAGTCACCTAGGAGAGGATAGGAGGCCCCAGAAATCAAGAGAGGGCCAAAAATGGGCACGGAGGCCCCCAGAATTGCAAAGGAGGCCCAAAGTGAGCGGAGGCCCTATGACGAAAAATAAAGCCAGTGGATATGAGATGAGGTTTCGGAGACGCAAAAATAGGCACCAAAACGAGTAAGGTTCCACCAGAATAGAAAAGGATGATCCAGAGACATGGCAGGAGGCACCTAATGCGGAAGAGGACGACAGAAGGTTGGAAATAAGACCCCATGATGAACGAGGAGGCCCTAAAATTGGACAGAAAGGCCATTGGATAAGAGAGATAGCTCCCAGGCGGAAAAGAAGCTTCGCAGATGGCCAAGAAGGTCCCCGGGAAATAACAAGACCACTGAGATAAGAAAGGTTGTGTATAATTTGGAAGAGGAGGAACCTGGGAGAGAAGAGGAGTCCACCAGGAGATAAGATGTCACCCTTAAGATGGGCGATGTTCGAATCAAAACGCGGAGCAAGAGGTCCCCAAGACGTAAGAGGAGGCCACTAATTTGAAAAAGGACTCTAGAAGAGAAATGAGGGCCCTGCCGGACTCGAGAGGAGTCCACCAAAAAGGCGTATGTCTACAGGACTGAATGAGGCCCCGAAGACCAGAAAGATTTTCAAGAAAATGAGAGGAGGCTCTTAAGATAGGAGTGGTAACAGGTATGAAGTGAGGTTTCCAAAATTGAAGATTCCCTCAAGACTGGCAAGGCTTTGCCAGGATAAAGGAGGAGGCCCACGAGGCGTAGCAGGAGGTCCCTAATTTGGCAGATAATGCTCCTGGGACATGAGAAGAAGTCCCATACCATGGTAAAGGGCCCAATGATGTAAGAGAAGGCCCTTCAAGACGAGAGAGAAAGACATTGAATGTAGAGGAGGGTAGGACATAAGACGTTGAAAACCGGTAGTCTTCCGGAAATGGGACTAGATACTTATGGCGCGAGATGAGGCCTATAATTTGCAAGAAACCCCTAAGAGATGGTAAAAGTCGTGCCGGGGTGTTTCACATTTACGGCTTGGACCAAAACTATCCGGCCGTGGACCCTGAAAACCACGCTGAATCTGGGTGTACCAAAAATTTACGACCGGACCATGAAAATAAATATAGTGGAACAACGCGTCGTACCATTCCGCAACAGTCTCAATGGGACCAAAACAAATGAAGACAGAGCAAAGAAAAAGACTCCAGATGTGGGTCCAACTCTCAAAAAAAACTCACAAAAACACACAAAAACACAACAAAAAAAAAACACTTCAACTCTTGGGCCCAACAATGATGCCAAAACCCCTAAATCGTTTTAGACCCAAAAAAAGTGTCGAGGCAGCTAAAGCTCGTGCTAGGGATCCAAGAAAATGACGTCGGGGCCCAAAAGATCACATTGGACTATATAAAAAAAAATCGCGTCGCAGCCCTTGAAAATTACCCTGGAGGCCCAGAATGGTGCGCCGGGCCCCAACAGTCGCAGCTGCTCCAAAAATAAATTATTAACCAGAATGTCACTCTGGGACAAAAATATACTCCTTCAGTGGCCATGGTGGCATATCAAGGGGGAAATTTCCTCCTCTACCCTGAGGCATAAACCCTCAAGATTCCCGCCGGGCTCCAAAACTCGCGCTGGGGTCACCAAAATTCGCGTCGGTCCACCAGAATTCGCCCAGGGGTACTTCGGGTCACCGAAAACTCGTTCCGAGGCTCGAAAACTTGCAATAGGAACCGCCAAAATCGCTTTGGGACACCAGCTAAGTACAACGCTTCCCACAAACTCAAATCTGTCCCCCAAAATATCGCGCTCGGGACCCACAATTCCCATCGGTAGTCCCGTCGAAGCTCCATAAAATTGGCGTTTAGGCTCAAAACCAAATCAAAACCAAAAACCAAATCGGTATAATAAAAAGCTGAAGCCTTCTAAAATAAGAATGGATTTAACAAAATGAATGTCCTGTTCAAGAACATGGCTCTGGAGTGCCCAACATGCAACCAGATGCCTTCACAAATTGCGTATGACAGTGAAGAACATACCGTATCTAAAAAAATCGAGGTGAGATGCAAAAATGTGGCGCCAGGGACTTGCAAAAATCAGGCCGGGATTCGGAATTTACAACAACAACCAAAAAATCCACGAAAATCTCGTTGAGCCCAGAAAACTGGCGTTGGGTCCCCGGAACCACGCGCTTGGGCGCGATAAATCGCGCTGGGACTAAGAAGCACCGCACCGAAGCCACAAAATCGTACTGGAGCATCACAAATGTGCGCCAGAAGCCCCCAAAACACAACAGAAACCTAAGAGCATAACGTGCGCCGACAATACAACTGGCCCATCAAAACGCACATAGTCTCCCAAAAAGCGACAGGGCCTTAATGCATGCGTTGCAGTCATAAATAAACATACCTGGACCTCTAAAAAAAAAATACACAAGAAGCTCTTATGGCACACAGAGGTCATAAGGACGCACCATGTCCTGCAAAAGAGGCCGAGACCGCAAATGGCAACATGGTTCAAAAACGAACAAAAGGACAGGGTGTTACATGAAGACATCGGGATCTTCGAAAACGCCATGACGCGTTAAAAAAATAATCGGTGTCCAAAACAGCAAGAACACACTGAAATGAGGAGGGGTTTCGAAAACGCATTAGGCCGCTGCGCAGAAAGACGCAGCGGGTCCAACAAAGAACATTGAGGAAGGGCCTCGGTTCGACAGCCATTCCGGGAGGATAACAGTAAAGATATCAGATGCGTCAAAGCTGAGCGGAAATTGCAGCTACCAGAACATGTAGGAGGTAGGAAATTAATGAGCGGATTGAATTACTCGTCTTTTCGCAGCGAGCGCCCATACTAAGCATTGCGGCACGTCAAATATGGCGCAAGTTTACCATGTGACAGTAATTAGCAAAAGGCCTAGCAGAAACCGCAGCATCGTACGAAGTGCTGCGAATGCGCCGAATGCGCAAAATGAGTGTGCACGTGCACAGATGTTGGCGTCGTGGCGACCAGGTGATATGAACTGGGATGCCTGAAATTGGGAAACTTTACATTTCAAAGTGATGGGTAATATATTTTAAATTCAAGTGGGGGGTTTAATCCATTTTCTAAACTCCTGCTCATTTTAGGGTTTTGTTGTTTTTATGCACCGATAATATTTTTACGTGTCAGGCGTGGGCGCTACATGACCAATGTAGTCGATGCGCCCTTAAGCCCTAATAACTAACTAACGTGTCAGGCGCTTTCGAAGATCCCGATGTGCTTATTTAGCCCCTGGTCCTTTTGTTCGATTTGCAGTCATTTTGCCTTTTGTGGTTCCAGCCACTTTTTCAGACCCTTGTGCGTTAGCATGGTCCCTGCGTGCCTTAAGAGCTTCCAGTGTACTTTTTAGAGCTCGATGTATGAGCTTCAGAGCTTTAGAGCTCGATGTATGAGCTTCAGAGCTTAAGAGCTCTATGTATGTTTATTTAGGTCTGCAACGCATGTTTTAAGACCCTGTCAATTTTTGGGAGATTGTGTGCTTTAGAGCGTCAGTTGTATTTTCGGCCCCCGATGTGCTGGGGTCCCGCTGTGTTTATTTGGCGCTTCTAATGCACATTTGTGGGCCCTAGTTCGGTGTTGGGGCTTCGGAGCGATTTTTATGTTTCCCAGCCTGACTTATCGCTCCCAGGCGTATGGTTCCAGGTACCAAACGCCAGTTTTCTGGGCTCAATGCGACTTTTGTGGATCGTTTCTGATTTGTTCTCTCTCAAAAGTCCGAATTCCGGCCCGACATTTAGAGACCCCGGCGACATGTATTTGTATCTTATCTCGATTTTTCGAGATTCGGTATGTTTTTCGGCGGCGTACACAATTTGTGAAGGCATCTGGTAATATGTTCTGTGCTCCAGAGCCACTTTACTGACCCTCACATTGATTTTTTGGGAATCCCTCCTAATTTTGGAGGGCTCCAGCTTGACATTTTCGGATACCGATCCGGTTGTTGTCGAATAGGTGTAATTTCAGCAATGTGAGTTTATTTTTCAAGGGATACCAAAATAAAACCGTAGAATTGGGTGGGGGAGTTATGGTTTAAAGGAGGCCCTAACACAATGGAGGCCACTTTTCGGGGAGCAGGAGGCCCCCTTTCGATCTTGCCCCCCTTTAAGAATTTTGCGGCGACGCCACTGCTTCAATGACATGTTGACCAATTTCATAGTGTAGGTATAGGGCCTTAATTCGCATAAATTGTTTGAGGTGTGTGTTCTCAATATCAACCACGCCATGGATAAGTTAATTACGGATATGGTGCCTTTTGGTTCCAAGCCACCGGCATGCTAGCAAGAGAAGATAAAACCTTCGAGCTTCATTGAATGATAGATATGCTTTACAAACGTCGGGAAAACTAATCGTGGGGAAAGCGCCACAATAGCGCTAAAATGAAAGCACCATATTTAGTAGATTTATCAGTATAGTACAAAGATGGAATATATGTCAGCAGTATTCTAGAATAAAAAAGCGTTTCTCGTATTTCACGTCATGGATCATGTACGCCTGGATTGGAAACTAACAGCTGTTTGCGTATCAGCCCATCTAGTGGCGGGTAAGTAGTAACACGGAATCGCGGCCGGTTTTGAGCCGTGCGCCTACGGGAATTCTAGGTACGCACTTCGCATTGGATTTGTTTTCCAATTAATTCAGCCATCCCAGAAGGATTACATCACCCTTTCATGATACAGAATTGATCAAGGAACCTTGTCATTCTTTCCTTATTGATGTATTACGCTCCGTTCAGAAGTTGTCCTGGTGCGAAGTGAAGACATCTTTGAGAGGGAGCCCACCTCGTCCGAAGGGTCGGCACCAGGGTCGGTCCGCCCATGTAAAGCACGAAGGTAGTGTCCCACCTGAGTAGTTCTGGGAAGTATTTTTGTATGTTATTTTCATAAAATGATGCTTTCATACACTGGAGAATAGCAAACTGGAAAAATTGGAAGCAAATAGGCATTGGTGACTCATACTTATGGTCTCACGATCGTCCGTAATTATGGACGATCGTGTCTCACAAATCTCTTGGACATTTTGAACTTCGCCACAGAACAATTTGATCAGGGAAATCAAGTTGATGTAGCATATCTCGACTTTAGTAAGGCCTTTGACAAGGTACCCCATAAACGGTTCATGATACAGCTTCAGTCCCATGGTATTGCAGGTAGCATCTTAAAATGGATAGAGTTGTGGCTTTCAGATAGACAGCAAAGAGTGATGCTAAATGGTACAAAGTCATCATGGCAAAATGTTCTTAGTGGAGTGCCCCAGGGGTCAGTACTAGGGCCACTACTGTTCATTATATGTGTAAATAACATTGAAAGTTGCCTAAGCAGTAAAGTTTTGAAATTTACGGATGATTTGAAGGTCTTCTGGGCAATAACAGGTCAAGATGAGAATATCTCGCTGCAAAAAGACTAAGACGAACTTGTACAGTGGTCCGAAGAATGGCAAATTAAGTTAAATTTTGATAAGTGCAAAATCATGCACGTAGGTAAGCAGCATATGAAGGCTCCATACTTGATGGGTGGCCAAGTGCTATCAGTGACTCAACATGAGAAGGATTTAGGCGTTATTCTAAACACAAAATTGGTGGCATCAGAACAGACCAGGGAAGCCAGGAAGAAGGCACTGAGAATGTTCGGGGCAATAAATAGGATTGTATGATACAGAAATGAGGAAGTCATCAGGAAGCTTTACTGTGCATATGTCAGGCCACATTTGGAATACTGCATCCAAGCTTGGTCTCCTAGTTATGAAAAAGATTGCTGGCTTTTAGAGAGAGTACAAGAGAGGGCTACAACAATGGTTGATGGCATAAGCAAACTGGCATATGAGGAAAAATTGAAGAAATTGAATATGTTTTCACTTAGATATAGAAGGCTGAGAGGAGATCTCATCGAGGTCTTTAAATTTGTCCGTGGTCAGGAGAGGGTATATCTTGGGGAAATGTTTAAATTGAACAGAAATGATGCAATTAGAGGTCATAAATTCAAAATTTAAGTTAAGCACAGTAGAACAAGGTTAGGACAGACTTTCTTCACCAAAAGGGTAGTAGAACACTGGAACCAGCTGCCAGAAAACATTGTCAGTAGCAGCACATTGAACATCTTTAAAAGCAGCATAGACAATCATTGTAAGAATAGAGGGCTTCCTTTTCAGTATTACAGGGAGGGCTGATTGACAGTTTTGGTGGGCAACTGGTTCAGTGTACAGAGTGCATCCAAGAAGGGCCCTTGTGGCTCGTAGTTACACTAATCTTTTATGTCTTTGTCTTTATGAAAATTGAAGCTCATTTACCTTTACACCATTTACATCCTACCTTTACCTTTACATCCTAGCTTTCAAACAGCTCTATCATCCGTCGGCAGGGGCTAGCCTCTCACACATATCGCCATATAGTAAGTTTGCGTTTCATAACAAGCGCAGGGTAGGCCGGGACCCTCCAATGTTGTTTGGCAATCGGTGACGTCACATGGGCTGGACAATTGCTCACTCCCGTGGTCGCTCCAGCGAAACTTCCGTGTTTTCCACACGATATTTCCCATCTTAAGTACCATCGAAATGGGACAAAATGGAATTCATTTGAAAACTTGAAAAATCTTGTCCACGAATATGAGCCGTAATTTCCCTAACACTCGGATTTTTCGCTTAGACCCACGCTGACTGCATTCATGTCAAGCGCCGCAGGAATCGCGTGATGCCACGGGTAGTAGCAGTATGATGAATCAGGCCAGCTGACGATCACGGCCGGGTAGGGGGGTAAGAGCAAGTAAGATATAACTGTTGCAG
The DNA here is from genome assembly GCA_034440575.1 of Imbricaverruca yamaguchii. Classification (NCBI taxonomy): domain Eukaryota; kingdom Metazoa; phylum Arthropoda; class Thecostraca; family Neoverrucidae; genus Imbricaverruca; species Imbricaverruca yamaguchii. Next base: position 242,036 of record JAOTOL010001129.1, on the reverse strand, counting down.
CATAATTCCTCCCACTCGTTGCAGGGGCGTAAACAAGGGTGGGGGTGCTGGGAGCATGTGCCCCAATGGGAAGGTGGTACCCATCCGGCCAGGAAAAGGCGCCAACATTACATTGAGGCTACCGACGGAGGCACCTATACTGGATGGAATAGCACGCCCTTATTACTAATGTGCAGATACGGAACCTACAGCTGGTTTTCAGGATTGTTTTCCACTTTTCATTCATCTACGTCTAGACCAGGCGTGTTCTTTGTGTATATTCGTGAAGGGCAAGTATGTTCCCCCTCAATGTTGCCCCTGTCCACAAATAATATAGACTCTTAACATGGGGTACCATGGAGCATGCACTCCATGTATGTGGGGCTTTCCATTAACTTCATGTATTTTGCACTGAAATAATAAATAAGAAGAATAACAACAATACTAATTATATATATACTATATATAATATGTGTGTGTGTGTGTGAATGCCAGCCATTTCGGAGTATGTAATTGAAATATGTGAAAAACTCAATGATATTTATATATGACAACTTCCCGGCAATTTCGGAAGTATTTCAACACGAGGGAGAGGTTGAAATCCACTGACGTCAGTGTGTGTTAACCTGTCATGAACTTGACCTGACTTGACCTCGGTAACCTGACATGACTTTGAAACAATGTAGCATAGCAATATACATCAAACAAGTCACTAGTGTTGCCAAGAACACTTCCTTTTTGCCAATATACGGGAAGCCCATCAGCGGCGATATTTGTGGTATGGCGCTGAAATTTAATTTTTTACCTTACCGACACCTAACTCGAAAAAAATATTTCGTCAATTTTCATTTTTCTTCCTTTAAACAACGTGCCGTTCATTTCTAAGCAGGTACACAAACAATGGCGTATATCGGCCGGTAAAATCGGGAGTTATCTACGAAAAACCGGAGGGGTGGGCGGATTTCGCCCCCCCCCCCTTCAGGGCGCGTGTTAACATTCAGGTGACCCGGATCGAATCCGCTTTAAACACTGTCACAACACCGTGGAGTATGAAGGTGTTTCGAAAATCGCTATTTACGCGGCATTGAACGGGATGAAATAAGGCTTGCGTCAGCTAAAAACTCTAGCATTATACTGCAGCGTCCATGCCTTGTTTGTAGACTGCCACAAAACACTGGGTATATTTCACCGTGCTACCGATTACACCCGTTGGTTGAATGGTTATCACACCGGTGTTTGCCTGTGGTATGGAAACAAGTTTTCTGCACATTGAAAGGAATATGGAAATATCTCCAAAATATTTGACCACGATTACGATGAAAAGTCACGTCGCAACAAATTGAGTGTGTATTAAATGATTACAGAACATGCAGATCTCAAGTCACTCATAACCATAGACGTCCCATTTGGCTAGTTGTGATCTGATGCAGACGCTTAGTGATTCCATTTACCAACTGCTTTGGTATGAACAATGACACATTTAGCTGTCGTTATAAACTAGCACGAATTGAAAATGTAAGCTAGTGCCGAAAATATATTAAGAAGTGTATGGGAAGCAGTAAAATGAAATAATTTCTCGCGAATACGTGACAAAGGAATCCGATTCTAGAAGTAGTTTAAAAAAAACAGAACCATGAACGCTTGTGATTGCGTTGACGATCATGAATCATCAATTAGGACAACGGAATACCGAGCACTTCTTGACCAGGTAGATGAGGTAATCACTGATCACTCGGCCAATGTACCATACTCTAGCAGTTAAAGAAAACGTTTGATTGGCAACGTGGTCACCGGTCACCCTATGTACCTGATTAAGAAATTGTGTGTATCCATCTAACCAATCTAACTAACACGAGCATCAGTCAATGAGGTTTTACGCAGTCAGGGCATAGTCATGGCATAGATCATGTAAAATGAGGTACACGGATCCATGGGCGTCGATTTGTATCCTTTTGTGGGGGCCATGACCCCACCAATGTTGATCTTGCCCCCCAATGTTGATTTGGCCCCCATAAGCCATGCTGTTTTTATGTTCATAAGAAACCTAAAGGAAAAAAAGAAAAAAAGAAGAAAACACCATGCTGTATAGAAAACTTAGTTGATGTAAAACCAGAGTATTTTGTACTATAAAGAAACAGCTTAGGTTTAGATAGCGGACTGACTCTGCACCTTTTGCTGCAAAATTGAAAATTGTGCAAAAAACAACAAAATAACTGGACTTCCTTCCACTGTGGAAGTGCAGCATGCATCATAAAATGCTGAGATTAGCAGATGCTGATGGATTATGAATCAGATTGCCTTAAAATATTTACTGTGCCACGAAACAACAATTCAATTGTCATACTGATGTTTGTGCACACCACCAACCACACTTGTGCTCAACTTAAGTTGAATCCAGAATCAACTAATGGATCAATCGTTTTTTTCTTCCTTTTTTTTGATGAGCCACGGGTTGAATCATTTCTTTTTCCCAAAATAGATCTTGAGTTGTGAGTTCAATCACATCTTTCTATAAAAAAAAAATAGTTGAATCATGAGTCAATAATTCAAATCACAATGAGTCACTTCAGTCTTGAGACTGAAATGCAACCTATGAAAAATGATATAAAGCATATATCTTTGTGAATAGTATGCCATGACACAAAGTAGGGAGCAAAACGCAGCACAATTATTCATGCCTAGCATTACAATTGTCAAATTGTCAACTGCCGATGAGTAAAGGATCAGGGGTACTGGAGTTATTCACCAAAAACCAATGACAGTAACCACAAATAAGTACCTATTAATGTTAAGCTTGGTATTCATAATAGCTAAATGATCACGTTTCGGATTCGAAGCGCCCTTAAACTCGGTATTCATAATAAATAGCATGCATGAGTCAATCCTAGTGCCAGGAACACAAAACACAGAAATGGGTTGTGATTGCGAAAAATGATATGGAACCGAAAGAGTCCTGCACTGAAATAGGCATCTGCACTGAATAAAATAACGTTGATTTGTTATATGCCAGAAGCGCGTGTGACGCGCATATGACAAATGCGCGACAAACAAAAGGTAGGTTTGCCAGAGGGTAGATAAAAGTTATCCTTCAAGTTTGCATGACGTCAGACGAAGGTTTTTTTAAAATTAATATATGATATCAACTTGGTTGCGGAAAACGTTTCTGAAATCATACACTATGGTCACTTTCATTTTTTGCTTTTTCTACAAGCAAACAAATTTGTCTTCAGCTCACCAGGTTACTTATAAACTTGTCCCGTTCTTTCCAGTGAACATTTAAGATGGGATGGCAAAGTTCGACCAGATTGCGACCTTTGCCGTCTCATTTTAACATGGGGCCCAGTACTCGTATTCTGCGGACAAACACAAATGTTCATAAGCGGATCAGATGACATTCCAGTTTGAACTGTACAATCATGGCAGGGGCGTCGATTTTTATTCTTTCGTGGGGGCCATGGCCCCACAAATGTTCATCTTGGCCCCTCAATGTTGCTTTCGCCTCCCCAATAACCTATGACGTTGTTGTGCTGATAGGAAAGGTAAAGAAAAAAATTGAATTGCTCTTCGTGATTTTTCAGCCCAGGATTGGGGCACCCAATGTTGCATTTCCGTCAGGTGTTGGCACAGCTTAAAGTAATTTCTGATGTTTTATATTGTTTAATGCAATGCTTAGGAATGTAATGAACATGCTGCGACCAATCATTTTGGTACATTTGTGTTTCAAGGTGTTTTATGAATTCTTGGAAATTATCATTTGAATGCAAGGTTTATGAATGTGACTAAGATGATGGGACAACTCATTTTCTGCACAATTGCCTGCTTTTCAGGTTGTGAGCAAAATACATAACATTTTCAAAATTTCAAGCAATATATTTTCTCCTTTTTCAAAATAGAAAAACCAAACCAAACCTAACCGAAGCTATCCTAAGCTATTTTTGAAGATAAACTCCATTGTCTGTTAAATTTTGGGGGGATTCTCGCCCAAAAATCAGAATAATACACCTAAACTAACCTGACCTAACCAAACCTAGCCAATTGTTTGCGTTATGGAGGCAAATGTGTGTATAAACTTGCCTTGTTACCACGTTAAAACACAATATTTCTGGTTAGGCTATGTTTGGTTAGGTTTTTCATTTTTTTACATTTCAAGTAAATAAGTTGCCTGATATTTTTCCAGTTTTGTTTTTAGAATTGTTTTCTCCGACGGCAGGTTAGTCTGAAATTAGGTTAGGTCATCTTACACTTTGAATGTATTTGTTTCTACGCTATGTTACCTAATCCAAAGTCAATTTTTGTGTTATTTTGCTCACAACGTGAAAAGTAATAATTTGCACACATAATGAGTGGTACCATCATCTTAGTCGCATTCATAAACATTGCATTTAAAATATAAATTCCAAAAATTAATAAAACACCTAAAAGCGCAAATTTATAATCCTATCATCTGGAAATACATACTTTTCAATGGGGAGTATGAATAACATCCAAGAGGGGTTAGGTAATATGACATAAATACAAAGTTAAAAAAGATGTAAGATAACCTTACATAACCCGGCCCAACTTTCTATGCAACAAATTAATTGCTTTTATTGAAATTTTCCGGGAATTTTTCTAAAATATTTTCAACTTAAAAACCTGACCTAACCTAACCTAAACTAGCCTGCACTGCTATTTGAAAAGAAAATTATCATGCTTTAAATGTATTTCCAAAAATAATATTTTCTCACAACAAAGCCTAACCTTACCTGACTTAACCAACCCTCACTTCTTTGTATGCTTCATGGAGGCAAAATGTGTGTAGTCTGGTGCCTACCTTAAACTGCAATAATGCCTGGCTTTTTATGTACATTTTTTCGGTTTACGGTAATCTCTCATTAACGTGCCGAACACTATGTAGCCACTCATTTCCTCTGCGCATGCATACTTTTCAATTGGGAGGCAACATGACTCCCAAAAAGAGGCTTGGATTTGAGTCATAAGATTAAAAATAATATTCAGAGTGAAGAAAAAGAAGATGTAACATAACCTTATTTAACTTAGCCCAGCTTTTCATGCATGAAATAAAACTATTTTCTACTGAACACTCCTAACATTTCCTTTTTATTCACAAACATTTTCAAAGTAAAAAGTTTCCTAACCTAATCTAGCTTCAACTGTTTTTGAACAAAAAATCTTATTTTTAAGGAAAAAACTAACTTACAACAAAAGCCTGGCTAACATAACTCGGCGAAACCTTTGAATGATTCATTGAGGTAAAATTGGTGTACAACTTGTTTTGTGGTTACCTTAAACGGCAATAATCCATCTTTTTGTGCTCCATGGTACACGTGACGAGAGCAGTGCACTTATTGCTTCACAAAGAACAATAACATGTTGAACGTGCTATATTTTCAGGAATGGATTCCTGGGCTGACAACATTTCCTCAGTTGCCAATTTACAAGTCAGAACTACATCATTTGTGTTAAGAAACATGATAAATTTATCGACATCCATACACCGGTTTAAGGATAATAGGTTATTCTGACGATTTTTGATGCAATTTGAATGCATCCTATATTCCTCTCATTGAAAAATGAAAAGTTTTCATGATAGAAACAGGCGAAGTTAAAGTACTTATATGTCATCGTATAAGTAGTCAGTTCTCTAACAAGACAACAAATTTACTTCAATAACATTAAAAACAGCAGGTGGCTCACTCTTTTTTAATGTTTAGAATAGATGATGATGCTTTCTTGAATCATGTTCGAAGCTGATGACGGAAGTTTATTCCTTTGAATGTAGAAGTCCTTTGAACCATATGTTCTGTTCTTCACAGTACTGCTCCATCCACCTCCAACTCCAACCCTGACAAAACTTCAGGAGCGCATCCATCTCCAAAGTAGCCTGTGGAAGAAGGCATGTACAGCATAACTATTGTGATCTGAATTACATTGTATCCCTGCTGCCTTATCATCCATCCTTGCCGATCCATGTAGCAGATGTTTGACTTTCCTCAAACTGTCTGGAGAACTTGGGAGTTGAAATCACGTGTGAGTGATGAACCAGATGAAGTACTCCTGGATTCTTATATTGCAGTATTGCATTGCATAATGGCAAACCGAATGGGAGAGAGCATTGTGGGCAGTTGCCCCCACCCTCCTGATAGGTAGTGGGGCCCCCAATAATCCGCCGAGTTCAGGAGAATATTGCGACATGCTCCCTAAAAATCCCGCTTGGTCTCAGAAAAATCACGTTGGGTGTCCCCAAAAGTCGCGCAGGGGCCCTGATGATAACGCTGGGGCCTCAAAAGCTTCCATCTGGGCCCCTGAAAATCACGCTGTGGTCCCCAAAAAAGTTGTGCCGGATTCCAGAAAATCACAACTGTGCCACAAACGGTTGGGCCGGGACCCCCTGAAAATCACGCTGAGCCTGGGATCGCAATAATTATCGCCAGGGTTCAGGAAAATTACAACTGGGCCACGAACGGTAAGGCCGGGACCCCCTGAAAGTCACGCTGAGTCTGGGATACCAATAATTCTCGCCCGGGCCCCTGTAAATCACTCTAGAGGCATGCCAGGTCGCACTGGGGCTCTAAAAGTCCGTTGGGGTCACCCAAAAATTAAGCCGGGGAAAATAAAAACAGACCGGACACGAAAATTCACTTTGGGATCCCACCAATGGCTCCAAAAGCCCACAAAACGTGTTGGGGCACCCAAAGCTTGTCGTCACTAAAACTCGCGCAAGAGATCTAAACAAGTGACCAAGGGGCCAAAAATCGCACTTAGACCAAAACAACTTCACGCCGCTTCCTTTAAAAATCTCACTGGGGCCAAACCACCGCGCCGGAGCCCCACAAGTCGCAGCTGGCTTCCCAAGAGCCAACATCTCCCCAGAATGTCACCCTGCGGACACAAAAATTGCGTCAACGATCCACAAATTAGGAAGGCGTCGGTCCCCGAAAACATAATAATGTTGGGCACTGAAAAAAGAAACAACGCACCGAGAGCCCGAAGGATCGTTTTGGTGGGCAAAAATATCCTGGAGGGGGCTTACAAGAATAGGCTGGACCCCAAAAATCACAAGGGGACTATCGAATTGACCCGAGCACCGGATAATTCAGAATATGTCCCGAAGTAAAATTATCCGAAGGGCCTTTCTACTCTCGATGGTGCCATTTGCGAAGAAACAAAAACACGTCGAGCAGCCGCAGTGGGTTACCGAAGGGAAAAATACCATCCCGCCCACCCCATACTGAAAGGGTAGGCTCCCAAGAATCGCGCCGGTTCCCAAAAAATCGCACTGGGCCCGATACATTCGCGTCGGGCCCCAGAATTTGCGTAGCGGGCTGTAAGTGAATACACCGAGCGCCTTAAAACTTACACTAAACCCACGAAAATTTGCACCGGAGTTCACCAAAATCGCGCCGGGGCGCAGCTAATTACAACACGCCCCGAGAACCCGCAACGATATCCACAAATGTCACGTTCTGAACCTAGAATTCCGGTGGTAGTACCAAGAAATTGGGTCGGTACATCACAAATTCCCCTCTGCAAGCACAACATAGCGCCAAAAAAAAAACACACCGGAACTCCATAAAAACTAAGCCGATGCCTTCTAAAATAAGGAGAGATTCCGAAAAAATATATTCCCGATTTAGGAACATCTCTCCAAAGCCCCAAAGGTACCCCCAGATGCCTTCAAAATTTGCGTACGGTTTCGAAATAATGGCGTACCCGAGCTCGAAAAATCGCGGTGAGACACAAATATATAGGGTGATCGGTGATCATCGGGCGTCTGGTGCCCGAAAAATCAGGCCGGGACTCGGACTTTAAATAATTCAGATGTCACGAAAATTTGCGTCGAACCTAGAAAACTGCTCCGGGACCTCCGAAACTGCACACCTGGGCCAGAAAAGTCGCGCTGGGATCCAGATGAATTATATCGGAGGAGCCAAGGTTGTGCTGGGATTTCAACACATGTGCGAAAAACAAAAGCCTCAATTAAACACAACGCAACCCTAAGAGGACAACGGGAGGCCAAAAATACACCGGGCCCTCCAAAGTTTACCGAGTTTCGCAAAAAGCGGCAGGGCGGAGGCCCCAGTCATATGCTTTAACATATGGCTAGGGCCCCCAAAAAGCAAATTGGTCGAAAAAAATAATAGACCTACGTGGGCGGGGACCATACCACTTCCGCCGATTTGAAAATTGTTTCGATTTCTGTCATTATTCCCACTTTCCAAAATTTTCCACATATTTACTTCCGACTGTAGCAAAGGAACAACTCCAGCTGACATATCCATTTTCAATCAATCGGATGGCCCTTCTGGGAATCTTCTTGGATGAACTTTTCGGCCTCCTTGGCCGTAACTGGAGAGGCATGCACCTAGTGTGTCTTATTATTGGTCTTGGCTGCGCCATTGGGTACAGACGGGGTCTTCAGACTGTTGTCAAAAAAAGGAAATAGAACAATTGCGCTGATGAATGTCGGTAATCCGGTGTGCATTTTAGTTTGCTTGGTGTCGTATGTGGTGACTGACTATACTCGGTGATCACGATGACAACACAAATCGGGTTTAAAGTAATGGTCTTTCGTTAGGTGTGAGATGTCGAAACGAGGACGGTGGGATGTCGAAATTTGCCATGGAATTAGTGTCATTTAAAATGGTCTCAGACTCAAAGTTGAGCTAATGGTTTAGTTGCTTATGACTGTACATTTATCATTTGTTTTGATGTGCATGATTTAGGAGCTACATACTGGATACAGAGAATAATAACTATGTTATACACTGGTATTGTATGCCAGATCACATTATAGGTAATCCTTTTAATTGAAATTGCATTGCGAAATGTTCGTATATCACCACTTCTTATCGAGAACATACACATGCTGCATATAAACGAGATGCTGTTAGAAAGGAGACGCGAATACTTCATAAATATGCATCAAGGAGCGGGATGTCGATACTTTTTGGAGAAGGATGTCGATTGAATATTCAGAAAGTGGTTTTCCCACCCTATTTCACGAATATTTTATCACTGACACTAACGCACATGATTAATCAGAGGACATTGTTTGCGATGTCTCCGTTTTTGTGGCAGCTGTATCCATTCCCCGATATTGAACTCGCCTCATCACAACTTTGGCTTCGCCCCTCCCTAATGGTAAGCAACAAGGAAATATTTTCACCCATCGTCACCACCGTTCAGGTCTGCCGTGCTCCGGTACTCCATCAAGGCCTGTGTGTTTTAGCCGGGATCTGATCGCTGAAGTATTTTTATTTAAGCCGGTGTGTGCTTGTTGGTGTGTGGAGTGAGGGGAGGAGGGCAACGGTGACGGTGACGGTGACGATGACGGTGACGATGACGATGACGATGACGACTACGATGACGATAGATCCGAGCCTACTGTATGAAGCTACAGTAGCATGCTATTACTCAGAGCTGTTATGCTGGCATGTACTGTGCACTGCTCTTTTAATTATGTGACTTGATCAGTTATGGGACGATTTTCCCCGTTTGTGAGGATGCTGAATAACACAAACAAACACGTCGTCGAATAAAAACTCAGAATTTCTGAGATCTGAAAATATAGTGGGCGAAATCCGATGAGTTTTCTTCTTTTGTTTTTATATTTGGGGTGGGGGTATAGTACGTTGGCACTTCGGCCCCCTCCCCATTATTTTTAAAAATTGACACCCCTGATCCCTAGTATTCGCTTATTGCATATTCGGCTATCCAGAAAAACTTGCTATGTCGACGTCATAGTCCTGCTGGGTCCGAGATGAAACAGAAGACAAGTCGAAGCATGACGGCAAGTCCTTCTTTGACAAGGACTTGCTTTGTAGTCCTTCTTTGTAGCAATACCTACAAATCATAAAACCGTTGAAGGACTTCAAACCCGCAGATACTGTGGATGGTAAAGTTGGGGGAGGAGTGCTGAAGTGTGTTTTGGAGGGCCAAGTGAATACCAACGTATCAAAGGATGAAAACGCCTGCATTGGCTTTCCCTGTTAGTACTTGCTTACCTATTTGATCACTATTTTCAAAATTTGTGGTATTTCCTGCATAGTTGTAGGGGGCTGAGGATGAAGGTGGTAATTCGTGGCTGCACACTACACTTCAGCCATGGAAGAAACTGCATCACTACTAAAGCATTGCGTCCAGAGTGCAACCAAGAAGGGCCCTGCAGCTCATTGTTGCACTTCTATTTTATGTATTTTTTTCTAACTAGTTTTCAATCAGTAGTCCACTTTTGATTTTTTCCTACCACAATGCATCGCCCTGCATTTCATAACATTAGGCTTAAGTACCCATTTGTCCTGACCACAAGATCTTGTTCAAACCTGCTTTACTTTGGCTTATTGGAAGGTAGTGGAGGCAAATAATGTAACTTCTTGGCAAACAATGTAGGCAGGTCGTATTTGTGCGGCAACTGATAGCTTGGGTGTAACCATTGGTCGGCTGGTGGGGACATGTCCTCCCACTTTCTGAAAAGTAGGGATTTCTCCGCCCCCACCACATTTTTTTCGTGTTCTCCCATGGCTCGCTACCTGAGTATCAGAGTACCTGAGTATCCGAAAAATTATGCTTAATCATTTATAGAGCCAAAAAAATATATACGCAAGAGAATCACAAAAAACATACTAAAAGCCGGTGTAGCCAATAAACGAGCTTTACAGGCTATCTGTCGTCACAAAATCTCCGAATAGCAAATCAGCAAACGTTATAAACTTCTGCTTCCAGGCCATTCTTGAATAGAATCAACCCGCACCATCTTCTGTTTTCGCTTGAGTGAAAAATTGTGCTCTGCTAGGCAACACATCTGCATTATCACCACGCTTTATACGTCTTAGGTTGCATTCGCCTGTTCATATATTGATATATCTTGAATGGGATTATGGTGTTCAATTAGCCATTTTGACTGCACATCATAAGATGACGCGCGTTTTCCCCTGCCGTCGTGCTTGAACACCATAATGCTCCGCATAAACTTCGGCATATGCACGTCAATGAAACTCGTCTATGCAGCGATTTCCGAAGCTCCTCGTTTGCGCTACTGGAACACTTTACGAACGCTGGTGAAATTCTGTCCCAAATTAGAAGCGCGAATCGCACTTCTTTCTAGAAGATTTACAAACTCCATTATTTGATCCGGACTCACATTGGATCATGCACGTTTCTATGGGCGGTGTTTATATAGTGTCACGGAGTAAACACATTATCAAGACCAGGCTTTATAACTTTGGAAAAGCTGATCACGACATGCGACGCTCTATTTCAAAGTCAACATTTGTATCAGTGAAGTAGTGCTTCTGTGCGTCTGTGCTTTAGTTCTGGTATGGTATGGTTGTATGTGTGAAGAGCAAGAGAGGGTGAGTTGATGTAGGCTCCTGTAACTATTTGTAAGCATTGACGTTGAAGATAATCTATAATTTTTATCTTGATTTAGCTGAATTTTCGAAGAGTGGGGATCCGTATTCCAAAATTGGCCGAATGAGGGATTTGTAAATAGTTAGAAGTGTGTTTCGGTCCAATTCCCAGCGTGTGACAGAAAGAACTCGTAGTATGTTTATTCTTTTTGAGACGCGTTTTTGTATGTTCAGGGGTGCGGCCGAAAGCATAGTCGTGAGTCTAATGTGATACTTGGAAATTTTGTTGTCGTGACAAAGGGAACGGGTGAGTTGTCTATTTTTAGGGGTTGTAGGTTTGTGTACCTGTTGTAGCTCAACATCGTGCATTTTGATTTGCGTGGTGTGGTGTGAAGGTTCAGTGTGGCAATTAGTGCGTGTTAAATCCAGGAATTGTTGTTGTTATTGTTTAAATCCAGGAAGACGGCGACCGTGGAGCGTTTCCTTGCCGCCGCTTCCTGGATGTGTGTGATAAGGTAATTAAGGTTTTCTAAACATGATCGATTACGAAGGAAGCCTGATTGAATAGGATATATTAATTTTTGTGTTTGGATGTTGTAGAGAAGGCGTTTTTTTTTCGCAAGGCGTTCGAGTAATCCGTGTTTGGTGTAGGTATAGTTATGAAAAAAAAACATGTATCCAGGAATGTGGGTATATATGTGTGGTCCATGCGGTGTTATAAGTGTCGAGCAATGTGTACTGTGCTGAGGTTGGTAGGTGTTTGAAGAAGGAATAGTGAATGTTGTCCGGTCCTACACTTGTGCTACCTGCCTGTGCGATTGTTAATTGTAGTTCTGTGAGTGTAAACCTAGTGGTGTAAAGGTGTGCCGTGTGCATCTGATTGGCGGTGAGGTGGTTCGTGGAAGTGTAGATGATCTAAGATGGTAGTGGTGTGCGAATACGTTTGCTATTATTGTGGGTCTGTTTTGATGTTGTTGTTGTGTCTAAGTGTGATGGCTTTGATTGGGGTCTTTGTCGGTGTTGGAATCTTTTCAAAAGTGTCCAAATTTCGCGGAGAGGTGTAAATCTGTTAAATTGAGTACAAAATGTGCTCCAAGAAACCTTTCTTTTCGCGTTTTTTGATGATAGTTTTACATTGTGTCCTGAGTATATTGTGAATGTGTATGGTGTGCGGTGTCTTTCGTATCTGTGTCTTGCATGGTTCCTCTCGCGGATCGCCCGGTGGCATTCGTCACTCCACCAGGGAGCCGCGCGAGGTTTGTGTTGGCGTCGTGGTTTTGTTTGTCGTATGTGTTGATGTGCTGTGATGATGAGGATGTCTGCGAATTGTTCTGGTGATAGTTGAGGGTTGTGGGCTGTTTGGACTGGTAGGGATTCTGAGAAAGGGTTCCAAGAGGCTTTTTTGAGGTTCCACCGACCAGGCTCGGGATTGGGTGGGCTAGTGGTCCGGATTTGGTTGAAGGTAATGATGATGGGTGCGTGGTCGCTGAAATGTGGGTCTGCATCGGCTGTGCAGGATAGGGTAAGGGCTAAGAGTGATGATAAGAGGGCTACGTCTGGGGTTGTCGGGAGGTGGGAGCCAATTCGGACGAGGCAGGTTGGTGTTCCGGTGTTGAGTATCGTGAGGTTGTGTTTGGTCGCCAGTGTGATAAGTGTACGTGCTCTGTTGTCAGGTGCCATTGTGCGTGGGTTCCATAGAGGGTGGTGTGAGTTGAAGTCTCCAGTTAATATTACTGGGGTGTTAATTTGTTCAAGTGCTTTGTCTAGTTCCGAAAGGGTTTCTGTGTCCCATGAGGGGGAGTCATATATCTTAATGAGTGTAGGCTGTGTTGTGGTGGTGTATTTCTGTTAACAGTATATCTGTTGTGGTGTTGAAGTGAATCAGGCGGTGTGGTGTAGTGCTCTTATGATGTGCAAGCACCGCCTGATCTGTGTGTGTTGTGAATGTCTTGTCTGTGTAGTGTGTATTGCGGAATGGTAAATTGAAAAAGGTCTTTGTGTTCGAAGTAGGTTTCTTGTATGCCGAGTGCTGTATAATTTGATTGTAGTGCGTAGTGTTTGAATTCTGGCCGGTGTCCTATGAGTACATAAGTGTTCCACTGCAGCATTGTGTTCATTGTTTGTATGTGTTAGCGCGGGAGTAAGGGCGTTTAGGTGATGGCTGTTTTTGTTTGTGCTCTTTGTTGGTCTGTGTGGCTGAGTAGAGGGTGATGTCGCGTTTGTGAGGGGGTGGGGGTCGTGGTGTCTGAGTCAGTTGTGGTGTGGTCTAGGCGGTCCGTCTGCTCCTCCGGGTCTGTGTCCTGATCTGTGTGTGGGTGTCGTGTAGGTGATCTGTCCGATGTGTGTGTGGTTTGTGGGGATGCTGAGGGTGCTGGTTGATATTGTGGTGGCGGTGGTGGGTGGTAAAGTGGAGTGGATATGTTTGGGTGTGCTTGGCTGTTTTGCGTGTATTAGTGTTAAGTGGTGTTCGTGTGTGCTGAGATTGTAGTTGTTCTGTGTTGGTGTTTGTGTTGTATTCATGTTGGGAGCGTGTTGGCAGAACCGGATAGTCCGCGTGTGATAGTGGTGGTGGCGGTTCTCTGTGTGAACCCGGCTCTGTACGGCGAGCCAGCGAGGCCGCCGGCGGGTCCTGGACGGACGCCCTGGCCCGGTATGGGTCCATGCCCTCTACGTGGACCCTGCGGAGCACTTCTCGCTCCGCCATCCACCGAGGGCAGGACCCATCCGATGCCGCGTGGTCCCCCCGCAGGCGGCGCAGCTCAGCTCGCCGCTAGTGCATCGGTCTGTTGGGAGTGCGCGCGAGCATTTGCCCGCATGTATGTTGTGTCGCAGGGCACCCCCCTCCCCCCCCGCTGTGTGCCCGTATCGCTGACATTTTTTTTGCAGCGTTGCGGGAGGGGTGCGCGTGGCGTGACTGTGTATCTAAGGTAGCCGGCTTTGGTGTGTGTTGGTGGTGTGCGTGATTGGAATGTAATTAGCAGGTGTGTGGTTGTGTAGCCCGGCCTCGGGGCCGGTCGGTACACGGCGGAGATGCCCTGGTCCCCAGGTTGAGGGCCAGGGTCTCCGCCGGTATACCGACCAGCTCCCTGTCGATGATGGTGCCCTGGCTTGTGCTGAGATTTTTGACCGGTGTGATTGTGATTGGTGCTCCAATCACATGTGTCTGATTTTAGTTAGCAAGTAGGCGTCAGTGGTGTCATTTGCCTCTATGAGGAGCGCCCCTGACCGGAGTGGTTTGGTGTGGAGAGGCGCTCCTGTATAGTGGGAGATCTCTCCATCCACCAGCCGGGGGTCCAGGTTGCCCATTGGCTCCCCATCCCCCCGGCGGCAGATGTAGAAACCCCCCATGGGTGTTGGTTCGATGGTGTTCATGTTTGTGTTGCTGTTATTAGGGTTTGTGTTGTTTTGTGGTATTGGGTATAAAGTGAAAGTGGCAGGTGGGTGTCACACAATACACTGAACAGCTTTGGCGGAGGGTAAAGAGGGGCGTGAAGAAAGCCGACAAGTGTAAAAGTGGGGCAGGTAAAGTTGAAGAGTACACAAAGAAATCAGAAACTGTGCTTGAAGAGGGCCCGGATAGAGAGATCAGAAAAAGATCGTGCAGAGGGCACTGGAGGGAAGGTCGGGTGGAGGTTTGGGGGATCCCGGGGTGGGAGGGAGTGGGTGTACCGCAGGACTGACCTTGTCAAGTAGAGGTATCCTGGTAGGTGTAGATGAAGCTGAAGTGAAGAAGAGACACTGCAGTGTGATACAGCAGAGTTGGTCTTGACGATGTAGAAGTACGTAGAGGCAGATGCAGAAGCACGTAGGGGCAGATGTAGAAGCGATGTGGCAGAGTTGAACTTGAAGTTGCTGGAGAGTCGTTCTAGTAGTCTTGAGGACTTGGGATGCTGAAGATAGGTTAGAGGAGCAAGAAGGTAATAGTCGTGTGCGAAGGCGGAATGGGGATGATATGTGAGGTTTGTGTGCGGCGTATATATGTACATGTATGTATAAGTATTGGTCGCAGGTGGCAGGTGGCAGCTGGCAGGTGGTAGGCGGTGTCTTCTAGCTGGGGCCCAGCACAGCAACCGTGGCCGTAACTGGCGCCTTCCTCCTCTTCCTCTTCCTCTGGACCAAACTCTTGCGATCGTGGCAGGCAAGTGATCCGGTCGGCGGCGTTGGCGTGCGGGACGTGCGAAACCCGAGAGCTATGAGAAATCGTGCACCGATAGTACTTGGCCATCCAACATGTATGGAGCTTTCATATGCTGCCTGCCTATACGCATGATTCAAAATGAAATGAAATTTGCAATTTTTGGGACCACTTCACAAGTTCGTCTAGGTCTTTCTGCAGCAATATATGCTCACTATGACTTGTCATTGCTCTAAATACCTTCAAGTCATCCGCAACTTTCAAAACCGTACTGCTTAGGCCACTTTCAATGTTATTTACAAATACAATGAACTGTAGTGGCCCTAGTACTGCCCCCTGGGGGAGTCCATTAAGAACATTTTTCGATGATGACCTTGTACCATTTATCATCACTCTCTGCTGTCTATTTTGTGAAATGTATGATTTTACAATACAGCAGACACTCTCTGCTATTCATTTTGTGTAACTGATCTACAAATTATTATACTAAGTGGATACGCCAGTTCCTTTTTAGCTTCCCGCAATACCCTGGCATAAATTTCATGAGGTACTGCTGCCTTGTTTGGCTTTATTTTCCTGTTATGATTGAAAACAACAGCACTGTCAATAAAATCAACATCGTTTATCCGATGACATGTCACTGAATTGTAGTGTACGGTTGCCAGATTAGTCATATCTTCCAATGTAAACACTGATTTAAACTACTTGCTCAGCTCCTCAATCAGCTCATTATCATCACCCAATATAGTCCCATTTACTTCCAGTGGACCAACTGTGCTAGAAACTTTGCTCAGCTGGTAAAAACTAAATAACTTCTTGCTGTCCCCATATCAGTTCCTAGCCGAATCAAATTATTTTGGTCGCTTTGCTGCTCTGGCTTTCTGCTTCACGTGTGTAGCTTTTTGATACGACCTTATAATTATTATATCTGAACCTTCCTTAAACACTCTAAATGCATATTCCTTTGGTGCTTTGGTGGTTCCTTTGGCCTTTGGTGCTTTTGTCAAGTCTGGTGTAAGCTATGCTGGCTTTTCCACCCTTCTTTTGCGCCTTTGCTTTTGGGGGACATGCCTAATCTGAATTTCCCTGAAGTAAGATTTCAACTTTTCCCACATTTCACAGCCATTCAAATTGGAGAATTCTTCTACCCATTCTATGGCACTTAAAGCTGCTCTCAGGGAGTCAAATTCTGCCCTGTTAAATTTTGGAATCTTTGCCAAATTATCCTTGATTGCGCCCTCTACCTGTGCCTTGAATCTATGTATGAGTTTCTCCTACGGTCAAGTCTTGAACTAAGTCACTTAAATCTGAGAGGACAAGGCCCAAGAATGAGCCCTGCCCAGTTGGTTCCGTCACAAATTTGTGCAAGAACAAGTCCTCTTCAAGGCAGTTCTTAAACATTTGACATGATAGGGAACCAACACCAACATTTTCATATCCTAGATTAAAGTCACCAAGAATAAGGCATTTCCTCCGAAAGTTTCCACTGGTTTCCTCGCAAATCACCTTATCGAGCTCCAGTTGCTGAGAATGTGGCAAGGTTCCTGATCGGTACAAAGCTCCTATCCTCGGTTTATTGCTGCTGGCTTTTCAAACAAATCAAGTCAAATGGACTCCACAGACACACTTTTTTTAACCCTATCTGCTACTTTTTGGGAACTGAATAATCTATTCACATAAAGCATTACACCGCCTCCTGTCACTTCTGGATCCCTATTGCACGAAAACATATTGTATCCCTGGATCTAATAGTCCTGCAAGTTATCCATAAAATAACCCTCACTGACCCATGCCTGAGTCATGCAAACAAGATATAGATCCTCCTCAGCAATATAACACTTGAACTCATAAAATTTGAATTGAATACTCTGAGGATTAAGCATCATACACTTAACACATGTTCACAACCAGCTTTGGCTTTTTCATGTTGAGTAGCTCTTTCATCTCTAGATAAGCTACCACTCAGGCCCCTGGAATTACTCCTATCCCTATTTGCTGACTGTGAGGTTTTTTGCCTAGGTTGTCACTATTGGCATGTCCCTGAGATGGCAGGGCCATCAGTGTTGCACCTACCCCGTTTGTATGCGTTGCATCGGTGTTGCACCTATCCCGTTTGTATACGTCGCACCAGTGTTGCACCTACCTCATTTGTACGAGCAATGGAGCCGCCGAATACGATGCGATTAGGACAAGTTACGAAAACATTCCTCTTGAAAATAGGCTTCTGGCGTGCCAAAGCATACGAAAGGCTGAACATCCTTTCGGTGCGTTTTTATTTTCAGATCGTAATCGTAAGTTGTAAGATGTAAGCCCATGGGGACATAGTAAATGGCAACAAATCAACTGCATGCGCAATGATATTCGCAGTGCCAACTGGAGTCGCCTCGGCAACACCGCACATAGAAAATCCTACACCGCCACTCACGTTTAACTCTCCCGTGTGGCAACCCTGGGCCGCTTGCGACACGTTCATTGGTTCTTTTGTCGTGAGCGCGTGGTCGGCACCGCCCACTTACGGAGCAATGCGACCTCGGCGTGGGAAGTTGGACTCCCGGGAAGTTGGAGTGTCTAGCAAATGTGCTCACGGTAGATTATGTTGACACGTTAGATGATCTGGCTGATTACTTGGCTGATATTTTGCGGGGGTTGTATGATGTGGGTTTCCCGGAGAAAATATCTGCCAGTCGATAAAATACCTGCCGGCAAATCGTCGGCGGACCCACAATTAAAGTTTCTGGGGCTCAGAGCCCTCCACTTGCGTGAGCAGGCTGAGCTCAGTCCTCCACCTCCTGGCGCCAGCAGAGTGAGCTCAATCCTCCATGTAATTCTTCAACTTCTTCGACAAAAACAAAACAAAAAACAGCCGCCAACACCACTCTAACGGCACACGGAGATGACATGCAGTAACACTAGCCATGTTGTGGAGGGGCGCATGCGGTACAGAGGCAAACGGAAAACAACGAATGGGAATAATGACTATTTTGGACTAAAGTCCGCCGAGAGTGAGTCGCCAAAGACGATTGCTGCAGCAGTAGCTTCTAGTAGTTTAGTATAATACTTATAGCCACTCGACGCCCCCCCCCCCAACCCAATCACCATCACCAGCGTGAGAACACACCGTCCCACGTTCACACTCGTTGGAATGTTTGCACGCTTCCTTTTAGGTGCTTATTCTTCCACTATTTTGTGTACTATCGTAGGGGTTTCCTGAAGGATTTCGATAAGTTGGAGTAATTTTATATTAAATATCGGCATGTTGTAGGTCACTATGGCGGAATATGCAAATTTAATCCTGGAGCTAAATATAATGTGAGAGCTAATAGTTTTTTTCGACTATTGTTTGTAGTCTGATAAATATCGAGGATCTCGGATGACCTTCACCGTGACTATTATTCATAGATTTGGTCTTATTGGGTGATTTGGTTTGTGTAATGCACTTATGAAGCTGTTTGGCCCATGAAAACTCGACCTGACCTTAGGTCACTTCGCGTGGGTCAAACAGATTCGATAGAGAACTTCTGAACCTCTAGCATGGAAACCGGGGCCAAAAACTGGCTTGGAAAGGATTCATATTACAAAATTATTCACCTTAGGCCAGTATGGATCAACATTGGTGGTGACCCTAGGCACTGACCTAAATTCAAACACAAATCCGAGATGTACGTCTTGCAAGAGCTGCGACGTTTTAGTCATATTGTAAGCTTCATTTACAGCATATTTTCAAGTATCCTGGAATATACACATCGTTATAGGGCAACATCATTTGAAGACTACCTGCACAATGGTTCATGAGTTTTTGGTTTCATTGGGTAACTTGGGTCATGCAATGCAATCTATTCGTGTACCATTTAGGCAATGAAAACTAGAAACAAACAAAACTAAAATACAGCGCTGTCTAAATGAGTTTCGCCACTTTGCGCCGTTTACCTTGACCTGACTGCAGGTCACCTGGCGGATGCCAAGCAAATTGGATAGTTTCTCGTGATGCTGCTGCAAACATACTGAGGGAAAACAAATGCGGTTAGAAGAACGTATATCTTACATGAACAGGAAAATTGCCAGAAAATGGGCGATAATTTACCGTGACCCTAGGCCATTGACCTGACATGGGTCAAAACTCTGAAATCTAATAAGTTGGGCAGGCACTGCCAAAGTGTACTCACATAGTACCCTTATTTTCAGCATCTTTTAATTTACTGGAGTTATCGATCCTCAAACGTTTTTTAAGGTGGTTCTCTTTGACCTGAGATAGGATAGTGATCTTTTATGGCCTGAGGTTGACATTTTTACGCGAAATGGATAAGGTAGAATGTACTGAAAATGTCGGGTTGCTGCGCGTCGATGCTTTTCTCCTTCTCGCGGACAAACGTTAGGGTGAACGTAAAATGACCTCGCGCCTCGAGACGCTTCGGGCCGGTCTAAGGTCAGCGCAGTGCCGTGTGTCCCTCGTGAAATGACCTCCCGCCTCGAGATGCCTCGAGCCGGGTTAAGGATCGCGCAGTGCCTGACATGTGTCCCTAGTAAAATGATCCCCCACCCCCTCGAGACGCCTCGTGCCGGGCTAAGGTTCGCGCAGTGCGTGAAGTGGGTGTCTATAATCACTAAATTGGCATTAATTAAGGCTGGTAGACCTAGTGTACGTCTGAGCTTGGACCGGAAGTACAGTAGTGGTGCACAGAGCCCACGCATATGCAGGGGTGTTTCACCGTCGCTCGGACAGCTGCCACAGTCGCGTGATGGACGTAGGTCGAACGTGAATAGGCGACTATCGGTATGAATAATATCGTGCGCTATTTTTACTTGCAGCCATCTCAGCTTAAAGTCAGTAGTAGCTTTGTGAAAATCCTGATCAACTAACGAGGGTGGTAAGGCCAGGGTCTGACGGCCACCTTCTTTCTGCTTCTGGGGCAGTGTTCGAATTGATCCGGGCAGTCCCCATGGGCTTAAGGTCGGATTTAGATACGGCCTGGTCCGAAGTTGTTGCACCTTAGAAACAAACTATCGTGTCGCCCGTTGGTGTCAAGCGACTCGAGCTGATCGCAGAGCTATCTGAGCCCAAATTAGACTCTTGTTGGAGGGGCTGATATGTCCGTCCTGGAAACACTAGTGAATGCATTAAATTTACAGAGCTGGCGTGATGAGCGGACATAATACCGGTGGCGCCGCTCTGGTGGTGGGCTTCTGAAGGAACACCACCAGTGGGCTTGCTCTGATTAATGCTATATTCTGGTTTCTAGAGAAGATACAAGTAATTTCCAATGGTCGAATATAAACAACATTGGAACAAGCACTCTTATGATGAGTAGTTCGTTTCATTATCAACCCATTTCACCCTGTCACTTTGCCATTAAAGTGAAATGAAAGCAATTGACCACCCAACATCTTGTAATGAAGGTGCGTCATTCATCTTCTGTGTGATGTGCTGACAATTTCCAGTGTTCTTAACTAAACGAAAATCGAACGTGGGTCATTCCACGTCAAATCGCACAAGAAATTCCCCGACCCCCTCCGATTTTGATGAAAATTGGTACACCTGCAGTACCAAGTGAAAGAACCCCACACGCCAACTTTTAGCCCAGAGTGACCTCTGGGGTCAGATCTAGAGGTCATCCTAGGTCACGATTTTTTACCGACTTGACATCAATAAATTGCAAATATCTCAGGTGTTATTTAACTTAGCGGAATGAAATTGGTGTCAAAGTGCGCAGAAGCCCTGGGCCATTAAGAAATATGGCAAAAGTTGCATGTGACCTCCCCGTGACCTTTGACCTAACCAGGTCAAAGTATACAAATATATTTTTATATATGTTTGCCTGCCCCTAATTCGACGAAACTGTGCTATATTAATCGTAGTGATATTATCTAAGAACCTGCAAAAAAGAAAGGCGGAGACTTGAAAACTTTTTGAGATATCGGCCTTTGAGTATTGTCATAGGACCTAATGGATGCATGCCCCGAGGCTATTTGCCATATCATCGATGATAACTCTGGTTACCTTCGTCCGATTATCGTCAAATTTGCATCGCACCATCAAGCAAGGTGCGCCAAACGCTTGCAAGAAGCGTCAGGGTGCCTCTCGGTTCCGAATCCGAGGCCTGGAAAAGTGCTTAAAAGTGAGATTGCAGAACTAGTGAGGGACTTCTACAGAAGCGAAGACGTGAGTCGTGCAATGCCTGGAACTAAAGACTTCGTTTCTGTCCGGAACAAAATTACAGGCAAAAGGGAGCGAGTACAGAAACGCCTTATCCTCTGCAACCTAAAAGAGGCCTATCGGTGTTTTAAGGATCTGTACCCGCAACAAAAAATAGGTTTTTCCAAATTTGCGGAGCTACGTCCGGGGGAATGTGTACTGGCAGGTGCGAGTGGTACCCATTGTGTGTGCGTATGCGTGCATCATGAGAACGTGAAGTTAATGATGGCTGGTGGCAAGGTAAGCGACATCACTGTGAATGGGGTTCAGCTGGCATCCTATCATCATTGTTTGGCTCAGGTTCAGTGTAACCCGCCATCGTTGCTTTGTAAGGAGCGTAAATGTGAAGAATGCCCAAAAGTGTCGGAATTCGGCGAACAAATTTTGGCTGAGTATGATAACCGAGAAATCGATAACATTGAGTACCGAAAGTGGACTAATACTGATAGGTCCACCTTAGAGGTGGTTACGCAAACTTCTGAAGATTTTGTGCGATCATTTTGCGAGCAGCTGGAAATACTTGTAAAGCATGATTTTGTCGCCCGTGCCCAAGGCAATTATCTGAAAGGCCTAAAGGAAACACTAGCTCCTGCAGAGGTAATTGTTATTGTAGATTTTTCCGAAAACTACGCTATGGTTACACATGATGAGGTACAGTCCCATCACTGGAACAAGCTGCAGGTGATAATCCATCCGTTTGTGGCTTATTGGCGAAACAACGCAGGGGACCTCAAACATTTTTCTTACTCTGCCATTTCCGACTGCCTGACGCATGATACTGTGGCTCTCCACCTTTTCAAGGAAAACTCATTGAGCGCCTGGAAGCAGAATTAGGCCAGCGCCCCCCGAAGATATTTTATTTTTCAGATGGGGCTGCCTCGCAATACAAAAATTGTAAGAATTTCCAAAATTTGGCAGAGCATTCCGTCGACTTTGGAATAGACGCCGAGTGGCATTTCTTCGCAACCGCTCACGGAAAGGGACTGTGTTATGGCATTGGTGGGACGTTGAAAAGGTTAGCTAAAAAGGCAAGTCTGCAAGGAACTCTGATTGAGACCCCGGACCAGTTTTATCAGTTTGTAAAAAAACCATGCCACCGGCACGTGCTGGAGTATTTTCCCAAAACCGAGTGGGTCAAAGAAACCAAAGCGTTGAATGACAGATTCGCAGCTGCTCACACAATACCGGGAACAAGGAATGTCCATCGTGTTACTCGTCTCCACGTAATGGTATGGTGGTTGTGAGATGGTTTTCCGGCAGCGAGACGGGCCGTGAGGTACGTGTGGCGAAAAAGGTTGGTAGTTCTTCGTGAATATACTGTACTGCTGTTCAACTTGTTTTATGGTCGCGGCTATTTGCATCTCAGAAAAATTTACTGGCCCTCCCGATAAAATGTTAGCACGAAACGCACGCGAGCTGAAACAATATATTCAGGCTATAAAAACCGAGGAAACATATTTTTTTTGCGAATAACTTTTGCCAAAGTAAAGATAGAAATATAATTTTGTTACAATCATATTTTCCTCGTCAGGCCGCGTTGATTGATGTATCACATGACTTAGCTAGCTGAACATTTGATCCTGACCCCAGTTGACCTCCAGGTCACCATAAACCGAGGTCAAGTGATGACCTAGCTAGATCATATACATCATGATTAACCAGAGGATATCGGTGGCATTAAAATTATTTCTCTATCTTGATTCTATATAAAGTTATTGACGAAAGTGTGACATGACCTCATAGTGACCTCACGTGACCTTGCAGAGGACACTTGTTCAAAATCAAACTTGGCTCGTTTGGAGTAGCCTAACCTAAAACTAGGTAATATAGCCTGTACGAGCCAAATTCAGCGTTTTTTGTTCAGGAAAATATTTTTGTTTCCCTGTTGGCTTGTATTGGAGAGGTCACTGCCAGGTCATGTGAGGTCAGGTCAACGTGAAAATCTGGAAAATAGTTCAGCTTGCCACCGATGATTTGTCCACCAAATTTGACGATAATCGGACCAAGGAAACCAGAGTTATCATCGATGATATGGTAAATAGCCTCGGGGCATGCTTCGATTTGGTCCTATGACAATACCTACTCAAAGGCCGATATCTCAAAAGTTTTAGAGTCTCCGCCTTTCTTTTTTGCACGTTCTTAGATAATATTACGACCATTAATTCAGCCACGTTTCGTCGAATTAGGGGCAGGCAAACATATATAAAAATGCATTTGTATACTTTGACCTCGTTAGGTCAAGGGTCACGGAGAGGTCACGTGCAACTTTTGCCATATTTCTGAATGGCCAATGGTTTCTGCGCACTTTAACGCCAATGTCGTTCCGCTAAATTAATGAACATCTAAGATATATGCATTTGATTGTTGTCAAGTCGGTAAAAATAGGCGACCTAGGATGACCTCTAAATCTGACCCCAGAGGTCACCCAGGGCTGAAAATTGGCGTGTGAGGTTCGTTCACTTGGCACTACAGGTGTATCAATTTTCATCAAAATCGGAGGGGGTCGGGTTCAAAATAGCCAATCCTTGTGCGATTTGACGTGGAATGCCCCACGTGCTACATTTTTATATCATCTTGAATAACCTCCATGAAGGTTTAACCCTGCCACATTTAATTCCACTGTTCCAAATTATCACAAGGTACTACTTTACATTGTATATCAGATGGTCTGCATTACCGAATTAATATCCAATGGTCTGAAATAAGCCGGCATATAATCAGCTGCCTTTTGACGCCATGTTCAACTACTTTTATATACATTTAACCCTGCCATTTTTGCACTCAATTCCATGATTTGTGTCTCGAATTATCACACTCTATTCCCTCAAAGTCAATATCGGATGCGAAATAATTTCCAATGGACTGACCTTAAATCAGCTGCATTCTGATGCCGTACTGGACTACTTTTATAGATATCTAACCCTGCCATTTTTTACCTTTTGACATGGAAGTGTCAGGCAATATTGAGGTTCTGGCATGGCCCGATGCACGTCAAACGCCGATCGTTGCTGCCCAGAGGATCCCAAGGGCCGCCGAGGGGTGGCATGACAAAAAGCAAAGTAAAGTTTCACCCTTCAACAATACTAAGCGACATCGGCTCTGCCGCGCCAGAATGGTATGGGAGAAGTTCATGGTTGTAGATAAATTCTTTCTATTCAACGCCCATAAGCGTAATGTTCTTAAACAACATCGAGAAAACCAGTCGGACTCAAATGCAATGGCGGTGTAACTCATGGCAGGCACATCGTATATCGCTTGAAGTTTGAAAATCTGCCTGTAACTTTGGCGTTGGGGCGCATTAACATTCAGGGAGTGGTCAGCACCCCACCATGTTGTGAATGGCGGCGTGCGGTCGGAGACGGGCCGGGAGCCGCCGGCGTCTTTGATGAAAAATAGGTCGAAAAAGCAATACGGAAAGTAACAATCTGCGCGATATACCACTGTAAATGCCAATAAATTTGACGTCTGGAGTCAAGCTAACTTTCATAAATACACTTCGCATCATATTTTGTGGAAACAGTCTCATAAATTGTAACTATATTCCTCGCGCACATACTAGTGAGCATCCGGGCACGCTTGTGGCGGGCGCATGCTTCAGAGTTCAGGGCGCATTCAGTATCAGTAACCTACCTGTTTTCTTTCTTTCCTGGAGATGCCCCGATGTCCGCATTAACATAGCGTCTGACGCCTAACGCTAAGCATGTTATCAGTCTAGTAATAGTCCGTTGGTCACTAACAGACTTCTTCGTTGGGATTTCGGTTATATTATTTGCCACTTCTCGTACCTACTAAAATGGGTTGGTACGTAACTTGCTCCTGCCCTTCAATTCCGCACATTCCCTGATTTTCATGAACAAATGGGAACATTTTTGTGCAAAACGTGCCCTGGTGTACCTCAAAGATGCTCCTCACAGCGATCTCCATTAAGAGTAGAATGGACTCCGCTCCAAAAAGGGCGCCTACCCTGCGCTTGTTATGAAACGAAAATGCATATATGGCCATATGTGCGAGAGGCTATCCTCTGCCGACCGGTGACAGAGCTGTTTGGAAGCTAAGATGCAAATGATGTAAATGTAAATGAGCTTCAATTTTCATCATAATTCCAAGTCACCAGTGCATATTTGTTTCAACTTTTTCATCTTTGCTATTTTCTAGTGAATGGAAACATCATTTTATGAAAATAACATACGAAAATATTTCCCAGCTCTACTCAGGTGATTGGTTGGGTGGTTATTGGAGTTTAGGGGCGCATCGACTACATCGGTCATGCAGCGCCTACTCAGGTGAGGCACTGCCTTAGTGGCCTACATGGGCCAACCGCGCCTGATTACATAACAATTTGATCAGGGATATCAGGTTGATGTAGCATATCTTGATTTCAGTAAGGCCTTTGACAAAGTACCCCATAAAAGGTTAATGATGCAGCTTCAGATCCATGGTATTACAGGCAACATTCTAAAGTGGATAGAGTTGTGACTTTCAGAAAGGCAGCAGAGAGCGATGCTGAAGGGTACAAAGTCATGGGAAAATGTTTTTAGTGGTGTCCCCAGGGGTGAGTGCCGGGGCCACTATTGTCAATTATATTCATTAATAACATTGAAAATAGACTAAGCAGCAAGGTTTTGAATGTTGCCGTTGATTTGAAGGTATTTAGAGCAATAACAGGACATAATAAGCAGGTTTCGCTACAGAAAGATTTAGACGAACTTGTGAAGTGGTCCGAAAATGGGAAATGAAATTCAATTATGATGAGTGCAAAATCATGCAGGTAGGTAGGCAGCATGTGAAGGTTCCATGCTCGATGAGTGGCGAAGTACTATCTGTGACTCAGCAGAAGGACTTATGTGTTATTTTAAACATAAAACTGGGTGTATCAGAGCAGACCAAAGAAGCAAGGAAGAAGACAGTACGATGCTGGGGGCAATAAATATAAATTTATCATATAAAAGTGAGGAAGTCATCAAGAAGCTTTACTGTGCATATGTCAGGCCACATTTGGAATACTGTGTCCAAGCATGGTCCCCCAGGTATGAAACAAATTGTTGGCTTTTAAAGAGAGTACAAAAAGGGCAACAAAATGGATAATGGTATAAGCAACCTTGCACATGAGGAGATTGAAGAAATTGAATATGTGTTGACTTTGATATAGAAGGCTGAGAAGAAATCTCATCGAGGTCTTTACATTTGTTCATGGTCAGGAACAGGGATATCTCAGGGAAATGTTCGAATTTAACAGAAATGATGCAATAAGAAGTCACCAATTCAAAATTAAAATTAATCACAGCAGGACAAGGTTAAGACAGTCTTTCCTCACCAACAGGGTAGTAGAACACTGGAACCAGCTGCCAGACAACTTTGTCAATAGCAGCGCACTGAATATCCTTAAAAAAGCATAAACAATCATGAGAATAGAGGGGTTGCTTTTCGGTATTCCCGGAAGGGCTGGTCGACAGATTTCGTGGGCAACCGGTTCAGTTTAGTGCAATCAATGAAGGGCCCTTGTGACTCACGGTTGCATTGATCTTTCATGTCTTTATGTCCCTTACAATGATGCGCATACAAACGAGGCAGATGTAGCACTGATGCTACACATTTTGATCATTTTGAACGCGGTACAAATGACCAGCGGCGGATGGAGGACTCCTGGACGCCCACCAAGTGCCGAGCCTTCTTTTTAGACGAGGAAATTCTTGTCTTAAAAATGCAGTTACTGAGACCGCTTGCATTGGACAAAACCATGATACTTAATAGTATGGATCACTACATTGTGCATGGTTAATAACATTGTTGGTAAAACTCTTAACTTCATGCTCATTATTACTGAAAGAGATAAACGGGGCAAAGATTAAGCTGTATATTTCGACGGCGTGACGTTGTAAATGGTGACAGTTTGAAGGTGAAAGACAAGTATCAAATGGCATGGAACGTGTCACAACATATACTCCACGAATTAACGATCTCACAACCAGTGAAATCAGGTTAACATGACGTGATATGAATACAATTAACATACTAGGTACGGGCACTCTATGAATTAACAAGAAACATAAAACACTTATCACATCATTTACCGACTCCATTGCGTGAAAACATAGCCATCGGCTGCGACGGTCGCAATCTTATCGTGTATATGTGTGTTGTGCTATGATCAGTAGTCTATGCTTGCACCTGGCGTCTGTGCATCGGTGCTTGGTGCTGGGGGCGTAATGCGGTATGGAACCGGTGGCAACAGGGTCCATGAGGATCCCTGAGTGTTAGGTGTTGATCTATGGTTTCTAATCTCCGGTGATTCGACTATTTTTTGCTTGGCAGTGTAATAACATGTGCTTAAAATATATATGTGAGAAGAAGCTGAACATTTCGGTAACTACATGTGACTGTGTGTGTGCGTGTGTGGTCTAATGATGTGTTCGGTGTGTTGTTTTTGGCGCCTCTCAGGTGTTCGTCGAACTACTCACTGACGATACGTTTGATCTCGCCAATGTATGTCACATTCGTGTTTATCTTTTGACATAGTAAGCATGTCAGGACATACACATCTTTAAGATGACACCTTCATTATAATCTGTATGACACTTGTGCATACCAGAAATGAGGGTCGAAAAGGTTCGGTTTGTTCTCATAAATGTTTAGAGTGCATCGACTAGTATAAAACCCACCTGGACGGAGAGGATAACGAATACAATTGAGCACTTCTTTCTAAAATGCTCATAAACTTCTTTCCTCACAAACGGGTATCCTCGTAAAGTAAATATAAACCAAATATCAAGTATTGTCTAAAAATAACTGTTCCCGAGCACCTCAAGACCTCATGTGAAATGATAGCAAGCAGACCGAAATGATACGCTCATCTACATTTCCTTACCTTTTGTAGACAACACGCTAACTAGAAGAGTAGATTCTGCGTAAAATTCCCAGGCCTGTCTTTGAAAGTTGCATGACAGTGTGGGAGAACACACGGTGATATCATTACCAGATTTTCCCTGTGCACTCTTCCATGTCCGGGGGGGAGGGCAGAGGCACTGTCACACACGTCATGCATGCTTAGAAGGAAAATGGCGTCTAAAAGATGTTTGTCATCAAGTACATACCATGTCAAGAGACAAATACGAATGCGACATACATTGGCGGGACCAAAGGCAGCGCCCGGGAGCGGCTCCATCACGAACTGAAACATGCAAAAAAAAACAGGACACCAAACACACCATTAGGAGACCACACACAGTCACATGGAGTCACCCATAATCTCAGCTTCTTTCAAGTGATATATTTAAGCACATGCAATAACGTTGCCGAGCTAAACATAGCTGACTTACCGGAGATTAGGAACCGTGTACCAACACTTAACACGCGCCCTGGAGGGCCTCTGAAAGTTAAGCCCACTGAAGGGGAGGGGGCGGATTCCGCCCACCTAAGATCTCGGCTCCTATTCAAGCTGGTGCAACTAAATTTGCAGGGTCGATGAGTACGGTAATGAATTCTATTGTGAATAGTTCATGATATTGGGTCAATATCTTCAAGGTCAAAGGAGGTCAAAATATAAAAAGGTTCTGGTCGCTAGTGTTTCAAATTCGCTAGTGTTTCAAATCACTAGTGTTCCCAAGAACACTTCCATGTTGAAAATATAGGGGAAGCGTATCAAGGCCGATTTTTGTGGTCTCGCGCTACGAATTCTTATTTTATTTTAACCGCCCCTACCTCGAAACATGTTCGGCCGTTTTTCGTTTTTTCTTGCTTTAAACAACGCGTCGGTCATTTCTAAGCAATATGAGAACAATGGCGTATATCGACCGGTAACAACTGGAGCTATGTATGAAAAATCGGAGGGGTGGGCAGATTTCACCCCATCCAGGGCGCGTGTTAACACGCGCCCTGGAGGGGGAGGCACCGACCCCTCCATTTTTTCGTAGATAACACCAGATTTTACCAGCTGATATACGCCATGATGTACGTACCTGCTAATAAATGGCCGGCTCGTTGTTTAAAGTAAAACAAATGCAAATCGACTAAACAAATTTCGAGTTAGTGGTCGCTAAAGTCGAAACAATTTCTCAGCGCCAGACCACAAACATCGGCGATGATGCGCTTCCCGTATATTGGCAAAAAAGAAGTGTTCTTGGCAAAACTAGCGACTTGTTTGATGTACATTGTCATGCTATATTGTTTCAGTCAAGTCAAGTCACCGAGGTCAAATCAGGTCAAGTTCATGACAGGTTAACACACACCTTGGAGGGGGATGGTGAAATCCGCCAACCCCTCCGATTTTTCGTACATAACTCCATATTGTACCAGCCGATATACGCCAGTTTTTTTTTGCATACCTACTTAGAAATGACCGGCCCATTGTTTAAAGCAAGAAAAATGAAAATCGGCCGACAATTTTTCAAGTTAAGGGCCGTTCAATTAAAAACAATTCGCAGCGCCAGACCACAAAAAACCGGCGCTGATGCGTTTCCTGTATATTGGCAAAAGGGAAGTGTTCTTGACAGCACTAGCGACTTGTGTGATGCATATTGTTATGCCATATAATTTAAAAGTCATGTTAGGTCGCCGAGGTCAAGTCATGTCAGGTTCATGACAGGCTAATGGAACCAAGCTTGGTCGACTGGAATGTTGCCATAAATGCAAATGACTGTCATGCGATTGATGTCACTTTACATGCTACTCCCTACACATGCCGAAATCTACTGTTTGTCATTGTGTGCCTAAGCGTTTCCATACTTCATTCATGTATTTCACTCCTTTCCTTGCGAAGCAGATTGTGCCGAGCCGCCCAACGGAGCAGTCGGGTTGGCAGCCCAGTTCCGGTAACTGGAGCAGTTAATGACCTAATAAAGTGCTCCTATATAGGTGGCCTGAGGCCAAATGTCGGATCTGGCACCTGCATTGCATCATTAGTAATGTCCAAAACATCATTAATGCCAATTTTGGAGCAATTAAACACAATCATAGCGATCCATAACAATGACAAGCCAAGTCACGCAAAACCAGAAAAGTTTGCAATTTTGACCTCCTTTGACCTTGAAGATATTGACCTAAGTTCATGAACTTTGCGCACAATATATTTCACTATCATGCCCATCCACCTTGCGAATTTCGTTGCTCTAGCCTTAATAGGAGCCGAGGTCTTAGGTGGGCGGAATCCACCTCCAGTGCGCGTAATTTACAGAGGCCCTCCAGGGCGCGTGTTAAGGAGCCAGACATCCTCATGGACCCTGTTGCCACCGGTACCATACCGCACTACACCTCCGGCACCAAACACGGATGTACAGACACAAGGCGCATTGGCTACTGATCACAGCACAACATATAGGTCCACGAGATCGCGACCGTCGCAGCCGATGGCTATGTTTTTACGCATTGGAGTAGGTAAATCATGGCGATAAATGCTTTCTGCTTCTTGTTTATTCATAGAGCACCAGTGCATATCATGTCATTCATATTATGTCATGTCATAT
Organism: Imbricaverruca yamaguchii; assembly: GCA_034440575.1. NCBI lineage: Eukaryota > Metazoa > Arthropoda > Thecostraca > Neoverrucidae > Imbricaverruca > Imbricaverruca yamaguchii. Next base: position 210,923 of record JAOTOL010001129.1, on the reverse strand, counting down.
CAATCTGGTTTCACTGGCTGTTAGATCGCCCATTTGTGGAGTGCGTGCTGCGACAGGTTCCACGTCACTTGTACAGGTTTTCTTTCATCCTGGAGCCGTCATTGTCGACAAAGACACGACGTCTAAATATACAGCTTAATTTCGACCAAGTTTGTCACTTTCAATTACAGTGGGAATGTTGTGGAGATTTCTGCCAACGAGACTATGTTATTGTGGCGTTGCTAGTGAGGGCCCAATGGTTTTGTAAATGCTTCATTGCTACATAGAAATAATTGACAAATACTAGGCTTTCCACGCACCAATAATTCCGGGAAGCCTCTACCTACGACACCTGTAATTGTTCAATGTTAGCGAATACAAAACTAAGAGGTAAACATCCACGATGGTTAGGAGACTTCCCTCACATGTCGGTGCCATGGCAGCCTGACAAAAAGGTCGGTGCGATTGGAAACCAGAGATCGGTAAGAAGTAACTGCAGTCACCGGCAGTGACCAAATATCGGCCGGGACTAGTCTCCGGCAGTGACCACATATCGGCCAGGACTACAGTCTCCGGCAGTGACCACATATCGGTCGGAATACAGTTTCCGGCAGTGACCACATATCGGCCAGGACTACAGTCTCCGGCAGTGACCACATATCGGTCAGGACTACAGTCTCCGGCAGTGACCACATATCGGCCGGAATACAGTCTCCGGCAGTGACCACATATCGGCCGGGACTACAGTCTCCGGCAGTGACCACATATCAGCCGGGACTACAGTCTCCGGCAGTGACCACATATCGGCCGGGACTACAGTCTCCGGCAGTGAGCACATATCGGCCGGGACTACAGTCTCCGGCAGTGACCACATATCGGCCGGGACTACAGTCTCCGGCAGTGACAACATATCGACGCGGCAGTGCTAAATTAATGCATTTTCGTTAGATGTGAGATGTTGAAACGAACACGGGCAGGCTAACATTCGCCATGAGAAAGATGTCTTCTAGCGTATCTTAAGTCCTTCACACCCAATTTTCATGCAATAGTGGACTTCTAGAAGTACGATTTTTCCCGTCTGTTTAGAGATACCTAGTTCGGGGATGCCTACATCAACGATAACGATAAAATGCCTATCGATTTATTGGCATTGTATAATATTCCAAAGCATAGCTTATCCGTTTACCTGGAATTGCGCTACAAGACTTTCGTGCATCACGATCTGTTATTGCGAGCATAAGCATGACAATTATCACGGAGAGTTCGAAATGAAGCACGCAGAATTAATAATGGCTCATCAAGAATCACGATGTCAATATTTCTTTTTTGAGATGGATGTCAATTCAGTGTTCAGAAAGTGGTATATTCCACCCTGTTTCACCACTAACGTATCGCGGCTCAGCGCGGCCCGCCGTCCGCCGTCACCATGTGGCAGGCAGTCCGTCTCGGCGCAACAGTTGGCCGAAAAAAAAACATTGCACGCAGTGATATTCGCACAGCAACAGAGCGGGGAAGACGGCGAAGTACAGGACACAGTCAAGTCAGCCGCCCAGCTGATCGGGCGCTGGCTGGAAGCTGCCTGCGGAGAAAAAACGTCTCACGAAAGTCGCGAGTCCACAAATCGACCGGCCAACTTTCTACCTGTTCGCCTCCGCGCGGTCGGCTGGACTAAGTTGCCGCTGGAAAACTTGCCACACCTCGGCCACCATCGGCACGTACACCTGGCGACATCACTTCACGGACGGACGAGCCGCCGAGCCGCCAGTCGTCTCTGGAGGCGTCACATGCGCGATAGCAGACGGATAGTTATGACCGGGCCGTCACGGGGTACTGCAGGAGAGTCAGCCGTCCAGTATGGGCATCTTCAGATCCATCTCACGAATACGCACTGAAGACATCGCAGCCGGACGTGTGCTTTAGTGTAGATCAGTGCCAGCCTCCTATCTGTCACACGACGCTGTCATTCATGCCCATCGGCACCGACTCCTCTCAAGTGTTGGTGGGGAATTTGCAAAAACACGTCTGATCCATCCTATACGGATTATATAGGTACATACTTTTTTACAATTTGGAATGAGTAGATAATTCACCAATGGTAAAATGAACACGGCAACTACAAATTGAAGGTGAATTGAACAGAAACCTTGGCTCTGCTACGCCTGGATCCAAAGAAGATCGTGACTCTTGATAAAATAAGCCACCTAACGTTGTTGCGGGCCACCGGTACGAAAGTTTCCGTGTGTCCATTTGTGACCAGCTCTAAGTCAGCGAAGTCGGGCACCTGCCGTCATGAAGAAGACACGGCGCACCGATCTCATGCGATGTATTTATGCCTCAATTTCCTATACTTCACATCGGACGGTTAAGACCGAGACTGTCTCGGACGTACGTCGTACATTGTGTTCCCGCATCGGGGACTCCCAGCCCGCAGATTAGTACCGGCTCGTTCGCTCCCCAGCCAACCCCAACCACAAGCCGCCCGAACACCCAATCACAACCGAGCTCCCGGGTGAGACTCAGCGGCTGTCGCGGATACCGATACCTGAGCGAGCCGCAGCCGACCTGTGCGGCGAGCTCAGACTACGCGCCGGCCACGACTCGCCGGCGCAGCTTCCGGCCACCGGCCCGGCCTCGCAGCCGTATGGAACATCCTATATCACAGTTGATTGGGTAAGGCACGCTCCAGTCAGTGGAATACGTCGTCGCCACAGTCGCAGTAGCCGCACACACTCGCCGGCGTCGCACATCGACATCAGCGCGTAAATGCGGGGCACGGCGGCGGGCAGCGGGTAGCGGCCGGGAATGGGCCCGCGGCTCGGGCACGTGGTCTCCAGGTGGGACGCGACAACACGTCGCACCTGACAACCTCGGCCGGCCGCCGGCAGCCACTCGGCGACATTCACAGGCACGACACGCTCCCGGAACCGGAAGTAAGGCAACACGTTTGTACCATCGTCCCCGGATCGCACTGAGCACACCCGGGCACCTCTTAAGGTCGCCCCGCACGGATAAAAGTTACACACGTCCGCAGTTGGAGTCCGTTCTCATGCCATCCGTCTCGTCACAGCTTCCTGCGCTCGTTGGCGAGGCCAAGTTCACCGCCGTCGCGCGATAAATCGGCCGTGCGCCGACGGCCGGCTTCTGTGCAAAGCCGTCCGGGAAACCACCGCCGCCAACTGGCAGCGCGGCCAGGCAGCGTCGCTGCCGACTCGGCGGAGGTGGAGTGACGGCGCATCCCACCGGTCGCCAACGCCCCCTCCCCCACCTCCACCTCCACGCGTCGCCGCACCAACGCACCGCCAGTGGCGGCCCACTATTTGAGATCGAGTTCGCCGACGAGGGTGTCGAGACATTTGAGATAAAGTGCGTCGACGCGCTGGAACGCCCGCATCGCAACGGGCGTCTCCGGCGCAGAAGACGGGCAGCGGGCGCCGCCGGCACGGGAGACCGTCCTTGCCGCGCCACATGACAGCAGGCGCACGACCAGCCCCAGCAAGCTGGCCCCACAGTCGACAACACGACTCCGCCCTCCGCCCACAGTATATGCCAGCCGGCGTCGCGGCCGTCGGCCGGGCGAGTGGCGACTGGAAGACATCAGATATCACCTACCCTGCGGCCGCTGCAGCCGACCGACAGCGGCGACAAGGCGGCACCACCACCGGCACCGGCAGCGATGGCGCCATCAGAGCCGACATCGGCCGGTCGGCCGCCGCGGCGACGGCGCGTCAGTAGAACTCAGAGTCAGAGCTCTGATACGAGTGTTCGGACGTGTCGCGATCCACCAACGACGTCTCCACCGCGCTGCTCACGTTGCTCACGTTGCTCAGTGTGAGCGCCGCCATCGACGAGCCTGCCGGCACGACGACAGGTCACACGCGGTCACACGCAAAGCTGGTGAAGGTCAGACATCGATCACGGCTGACATTGCCGGCACACGACTGGAAGCTAGTTACGGCTGCAGGTGTTGGAGTACATAAATAAAACATGCCGCAAAACCATGTATCCACGGCGTTTTCGAGCACACAACATGCCAACATCCATGATCGATTGTGAACAATGATCCGATATTCAGAGGCCGCATCCTGGGGTGTACAAATGTATTCCCACGGTACCTGTGCCGCACATTTGCATGCACCCAATGCACCCAAAGCACCACGTGCAACTGCCATCCAGGCCACAGCTCTCGGACACAGCCAGGCGCAGGAAGGCACCAGACACCGCAACCGCCTCTTGCTCTGAAAAAATAAATTGCTGAAATTACGGGCCTTGATCAACTGTGGATCAGTTGACCATGGCCAGGAGCCGTGTAATGCAGGCGTCCGCAGAACTCTTCTCTGGACGGTGAAGGATGTCTGGTAACATTGCACGAGGCGTATGGTAAAAACACCGCTCAATTACAACCTCTTCCGGCCTGTGGATAGGGTAGCTACGCATCTGCCGCTCACTGCAACAAGTAGTGTATTAATTGGTCTTGACGATAGTAAGCTATCTAAGGATGGCATTACTGCCATAACGGCCAGGCGAGCACTACCGTCCGCACCAGACCTCAAACCCAAGACTCTGACACTGCTCAATTGTAGCCACCTTCCCAAACTGGCCGGGTCAGATGCATATCCCACCGCTCAATACCACATGCAGTGTATCGAGCACCATCACCCACGGGAGACGAGCGGGCCGGCTCTGGGACCTGGCACACGGCGCCCTGACCTAGCCTACGTCTATAGATCACCACCACCCACGGGAGACGAGCGGGCCGGCTCTGGGACCTGGCACACGGCGCCCTGACCTAGCCTACGTCTATAGACCACCACCACCCACGGGAGACGAGTGGGCCGGCTCTGGGACCTGGCACACGGCGCCCTGACCTAGCCTACGTCTATAGATCACCACCACCCACGGGAGACGAGCGGGCCGGCTCTGGGACCTGGCACACGGCGCCCTGACCTAGCCCACGTCTATAGATCACCACCACCCACGGGAGACGAGTGGGCCGGCTCTGGGAGCTGGCACACGGCGCCCTGACCTAGCCCACGTATGCTCACTGGCTTCGCTGAGCCGGAACTGGTGGGAGAAGCGTGCCGACGCTCGGCCGGCGCCCACCACGCCCAGGATGAGCGACAGACAACTGGCGTGCGCCGCAGACGGTGCCATGGCCAGCGCCGGCGTGTAGCCGCGACTGTCCAGGCATGAGACGGACGCGCCGTGGATCACCAGCGCCTCCGTCACGTCCACCAGGCCGCGCCGGGCGGCGACGTGTAGCGGCCTGCGGGCACACACAGAGGTCAGACGAGGTCACGTCCACCAGGCCGCGCCGGGCGGCCTGCGGGCACACACGGAGGTCAGACGAGGTCGCGTCCAACAGGCCGCGCGGGGCGGCCTGCGGTCACACACGGAGGTCAGACGAGGTCACGTCCACCAGGCCGTGCCGGGCAGCCTGCGGGCACACACGGAGGTCAGACGAGGTCACCAGGCCGCGCCGGGCGGCGACATGTAGCGGCCTGCGGGCACACAGCGACAAGGACTGACGGGACAATGAGACACGGTCACCATGATGCCAGCCAACAGAATCCACCAGATGAAAACAAGACTGCCGGGAAAGCACGCTTATATCATCCAGACTTCGGTGAGTCATCGGGTGGGGGCTAGGAGCTTTTAGGTCTATTATTTCCATGCATACCGAAAGGTATGATGTTCTTTGCTATAAAACACATTATGAAATCTAGCTCCGTACTTCCACAACGCGTGGCAAAACCGCCGTCGATTGACATGTTTCAGAACGACTACTTGTGACGCTTCAGAACGACTAGGTGAAAAGTTCTGTCACCCTCCTGCAGCAATACAAGGAGTCTCCATTGAGCTATTGAAGGGCTACATCACGCATGTGACATAGCATGGAGAATCAATCCAACAACCCGGCCGCCCTCGAGACGCAAATACTCGGCGGAACACAAATGAGGACATTGCTGACCGTATTCCGACCCCAAATACGCGGCAACACACAAATGAGGGCGTTGCTGACCGTACTACGACCCCAAATACGTGGCGACACAAATGAAGATATTGCTGCACGTCGCACGGCCGAAGGTTCGGTGGGAACGGCGAACCGGGGACGCAGCTGTTCCTTCCCTCTCTCCACCATGAAGTTTGAATACCGTCTATCTGATGCTGCATTAACAAAAAACATTCAAAAATTGCCTAGTGGTCAATCCTTACGTGTTGGTACACCTCTGCAGGTGACACAAATTAAAGGCCGGCCGCTTCTACTTGGGCTTAATAAGATTAACGTCCAAGAGTTACCTGCTACGAGACAAGTCCTGAAATCAAGATTAATGTCAGGCGATTTATAGCCTGGAATTTCCTGACGGGCAACGTTCCGAGGCAAGATTAGCAGCTTATAAATGAGCAACGTGTACTAAAGATAACGAGCCACAACTAAAAATACATCGAACTTTACGTGCATTACTTTAAACGCACGCGCACACCCACACACACCCACTTTCAATATTTAAAAAATAAACTACGAGCATAGTAGCTTCACACAACTGCGAGCAGAAATTGTATTTTGTACGCTCGGATTTATCATTATTGTGGCAAGTGCACTAATCAATTAACTCTGATCTGACAATATCAGCCTCGCCTTTGAAACAGTTAGACAATATGGTTCTTGTTACTAGGGATTTACCATGAAGAGTGAACGATAACGCTGATCTACAGTGTTGTACTTGATAAAGCAGTCAAGGATAAACCTGCTCAGCGCTCAACATCTCTCCAACGGGGGGAAGTGAATGTGCATGAGGCAGCCCAGCTTTGTCAAACAGCCTGTGTCACCAGAGTGTGCGCGTCCGACTGGCAACACGCGGTGCGGTCAGCAGTGAAGACTGCGCAGCAGCCGCGGGCGCCGCGTCACAATCCAGGTCCAATATGGAGCCGGCCCCAAGCCTCCATGTCAAGTGCGCGGGGGGGGGGGGACTGGGCTCCAATGCCGTCCGCCCGGTGACAGCTTTGTCGGTGGCCCGGCAGCCCCGAGCTCTGATCCGCGCCCGCACACATATGCACGATGAGCAACACGAACAAAACCGACCCGTCGGCGCCGGTACGGCTCTTCAGCGCGCGTCCAACACGACCTCACAGCCGTCTCCAGTGTGATCAGTCTTGAGACGGCTGTGTCCGACCACATGGCGGCGTCACGACAGCGACAACCCAGTCTCGAACGCGCTACCTGTGTGCTGGCGCGCGCCAGGTTCGACACCCCGCATTGACTGCTGGCGGGCCCGTGTCAGCGAGCTGCCGCCGTGAGGGTCAGCCTTCAGACGGCGACACCACCGCTCGCGAATTACCCGACATTCCAGTTGTTGCACGACCTCCCTCTCCAGTACCACTAAGCACTACGGCAGCATACGTGCAGCGACCAACACACATGACCATAGCTATCAGGATAGCCAAGCGGCTGCACGGTTATACCAAGCAACGCCCAGGGTCCACACAAAAACACTGGTGCGTTCGAACGCTTCTGACAAACGGGCCACGACAACCAAGCACTTCTTCCCAAGTCCACCAACAATTGCATGGCGAGTAATGCGTGGTCTACAGCGTAGAAGCAGTGAGCGGTCTAAAGCCAGCTAGGCCGACCCAGCGCGCATTTCAACTACCGCGGACGGTGAGTGCACAGCCTGCCGGAACGTCCTATCGCAGGGTGGACTCGAACGACAATTGGACCGAACTGTATTTCCAATTATAGTCAAGTGCTATCAAGTACCACTCGACGCGGACGTAGGTGAGCCGACTTTCAATCGAACGGCAGCTTTCAGGACAAATTTTACTGGAAGTAGATGGGCCGATTTGCACTTGCGGAACTGACATACCCAGATACTGTCATCGATGGCGGGGGCACCTCGTTCTCGTTCAGGAGTGGGTGGGCATAACTGAACGGGAACAAATTCGTGAGGGGCGCATTTAGACCTGTCCAAAGGAGACCGTTTCCCTCAGAGGGGCACTTCTGGCTGACAGGTCCAGCGGTGGGAAGCACTCCGACCGTCCGCCCGGACGCCTCCGCACGGAACAGCTAGCATGCGTCGTGCTATTGCGCCTCCCAAATGACGAGCCGATTTCCGTGCAGGGGGTTCGCTTCCTCTCCCTGATCGGAAGATCGTTTTCCGATCAGGGGGTTCATTTTCCGATCGGAGGTAGTGTTCTCTGATCAGGATCAGGAGTGGGCCGTTCTGCGACCAGAGGTGGAGGCCTGGTCTATATCTGTACATGCCTCCAGTGACCTGGGCAGGTCTCCGGATTCGCCAATGCGTGGTATCGGGTGGTTCACGACGCACTTTATGCACATTCACGGCTAACGGCACCTCGCCAATGTATGCGACCCACCTAACATACGGCTATGCAGCACAGCACGATCTTCTAGACTGCATGTCAGCGTCATACGACGGCAGACGAGAGAGGCGATGTGAACAAGATCCTCCTTGCTCGCATAACACAGACCACTATATGCCTTTCGAGGGGATCAGGCCACATTCATCGACATCATGACCTTGAGCAAATATATACTGGGGATGCATTTGCTTGCAAAACTCGCACACTAAGCCGTGTACTAACCTTTAAACACGCCATCCTTCATTCACTGCAGAGGTGCTGCAAGGCAAACGCTTGCCACATCGGTATCAATTTTAGGCACGGATATTTTAGTTTACCTCTTCCAGATCGGGCGAATGCCCGGAAAAATATTATAAAGGCTCGATACTTCAAAATCAGACAATCTATTTCAACTGAGCTAAAGTCACAGAGCGCAAACTAGATGCAAGACATGCTTTTTCTTCACCTAGATGCGATTACGATAATACTTCTTAATATCTTCATCTCTTGTAATTCCAATTTTTTCTGATATTTTTTTCTTCACACATTGCCAAATCAGCCACATCAACCACAATGCTACATGTCAGATTAGTTGGCATGTGCTGATTCAGCGATGTGATCACGGGACAGAACAGTTTGAAATAGTTCGTGGAGAGACTGACAGGAATGCGTTGCCGATGTCATACAAACGTCGAGCATCACTGGGCTACGAACCGAGCAGAACTACCAATGGATCAGACCCACGCTGTCGTAACAATTGACTCACCCATCGTGTGTCCGTCGCTGGCGGCACATCCGCATGATCACTCCCGGCCAACCACACCGAGCCGACGCACGGTAGCACCACCCAGATTGAAGCCCAGTCTTAATTCACACGTCTGCCAATTTGCAGTGATTGCGCTCGCCTGTCGGGGCCCACTACGGGCTCGTTAGCCGGGCTCCGCGTGATTAGACACGGCCGACCGGAGAGTGTGGAACTTCGTGAACCACTATGGTAATGCAATGCCGCCGAATTTCAAGTTGGCCGGCGGCGGAAATCGACTGGGCGGCGGGAGCGGTCCGGCACCCAGCACCGACGCGTCGCCAGGCGCCCGCGGGCTCGTCAGCCGTGGGCAGGCCTGGCTGCCCGACACGTCCCCGGCTGGTGCCTCAGTGGTGCAGATGTACCGAAGTGGGCAGCAACAGCCACACCACAACCAACACAGCAGCCACACCACAACCAACACAGCAGCCACACTACAAGCAACACAGCAGCCACACCACAACCAACACAGCAGCCACACCACAACCAACACAGCAGCCACACAACAAGCAACACAGCAGCCACACCACAACAAACACAGCAGCCACACTACAAGCAACACAGCAGCCACACCACAACAAACACAGCAGCCACACAACAAGCAACACAGCAGCCACACCACAACAAACACGGCAGCCACACCACAACAAACACAGCAGCCACACCACAACAAACACGGCAGCCACACCACAACCAACACAGCAGCCACACCACAATCAACACAGCAGCCACACCACAACAAACACAGCAGCCACACCACAACAAACACAGCAGCCACACCACAACAAACACAGCAGCTACACCACAACAAACACAACAGCAACACCACAACAAACACAGCAGCCACACCACAACCAGCAGCTACACCCCAACCAACACACTGTGCACCATCGGGAAAGGAGTGTGGACGGCCTGCAGCGACATGGACGGTAACAGTGGCGGAAATTGACATGGGAATAGTCGCAGATCATTCGCTGTGGAAACAGCTGCGGATCCTACACCTTGCAACGTGCACACGGCAACAGTGGCGTGTGTTACACCGTGCACACGGACCCACATGCCACAACAGATCGCCAACACTGACCTCACGCGGTGCTCAGTCATATGACACTGATTAGGCCGCATGGATATCATCTGCATACGACACTGACCAGGCCAGATGTATATCATCTGCATACGACACTGACCAGGTCAGACAGTTATCATATGGAAACGACACTGACCAGGTCAGGTGCACATCATCTGTATACGACAATGACCAGGTCAGGTGCACATCATCTGTGTATGACACTGACCAGGTTAGGTGGATATCATATGTATACGACACTGACCAGATCAGGTGCACATCATCTGCTTACGACACCGACCAGGTCAGGTGCACATCATCTGGATACGACGCTGACAAGGCCAGATGGATATCATCAGCATACGACACTGACCAGACCAGGTGGATATAATCTGCATACGACAAGGACAAGGCCTGATGGATATCATCTGAATACGACACTGACCAGGTCAGCACAGACCAGGTCTGCATACAGACATGATAACCCACTCAAAGTATTTGTACTTCCACCAGCAAAAAAGTGAAATATCAGACAAGAAGTGCAATTTGTGGAATATTCCAGCATCATCCGGCCAACAGAGCCTCATCAACACAATCGAAAAAGGCAAATTCAGTAGATGGGTGGACTTTATCAATATCTCTCCATCAGTATCTCTGGAAGTATGTGATTGTGTGGAGCGACTACAATGCACTCTTTGATCATTGCGTTCCTTGTGACAATGTGAGGGGTGACCGGGTCTGCATTACATAGGGGATAACCCAGAACAAAGAAACAAGCGAAACAAAAACAAAAAAGGACTTGTTGAATTGACTTGCTGGGCTATCTTGATCAATAATGCAGGCAGGCACTACCAATTAAATTGCGCGCAATAATAGTTTTATATAGTTCGAGCGCTATTACCTGGCGCACAAACTAAAACAAACCTCACAGGAACAATATAAACTATATGCGTACACGCGTACACGCGTACACGCACGCACGCACGCACGCACGCACGCACGCACGCACGCACACACACACACACACACACACACACACACACACACACACACACACACACACACACACACACACACACACACACACACACACACACACACACACACACACACACACACACACACACACACACACACACACACACACACACACACACACACACACACACACACACACACACACACACACACACACACACACACACACACACACACACACACACACACACACACACACGCACAAATAAAACTGAGTTAAGCAAATTTGATGTTTTTGCTTTACACTACTGTCATGACTGGAACATTTATAACATAATTGCAAGCAAATCCATCAAAGCAAACTACAACAAGAAAAGTAGAGTAACACTTATAAGTGCAACGTAAACTCATTCAGTTTACGTTTACTCATTCAGTTTACGTTCAGTCAACTCATTGCCTAGCTGCTATAATAGAACAACTTAAATTATCCAAAAATTATACATTTGCTATGTTAGATTACACGTCTGGAGCCCAATGAGTACATCTTGTGCTGCTAATTTACTAAATATTAATATTTGATATTATAACAGTATTAAAAAATAAAGTTCACCACTCTGCAGCTAAAAATCAATCAAAGCAAACCTTGAAATGAAAAGTAGAATAGCAGTGCAAGATATAGCCTATTCATTCAGTCATCTTCATAAAAGCATAATAGTATAGAGGAAAAATTATGAAATAAAATATTGAATAAAAATACGTTAAAAAATATCTTAAAGTATACTTGTCTACCTATCTTGCACTGCAAATCAGCTAAATATAAATATTCGTAATTTTATATTCATAACCGTATACTTCACTGCGATGAATGAGGCACACCTTTTTGCTGTTTGCGAATCAGGAGACATCCCACCGAACAGGCCTGTAAGGGTATCAGCTGTTGCAAGGGGCAGGCTCAACTCGGCCATCATTTCGCACATCTTCACTTCGGACGCCGTGACTTGCAGTTCCAAGTTGTCGACTTCTGTCGGCTTTTCTTTCTGTACGAAACGGCCCTCACACTGCTTGATGTTGATGTGTGCTCCGCAATACTTTTGTGGTACTGGGACTTGATGTGCTTTCTGCAATCATATTGGCCACTGTGCGCGCACGAAAAGGATTTTTCTTTGCAGTTTGCAAAAGACACGGTGTTTGTCTTTCAAGCTAACAACTTTTTTTCGACCTAAAATCAGCCACGTGTCGTGGTAGTCCTTGTAGCGTTGTAGTGGTTGCTTCACAGTAACATTTTGACCACTTTTCTTCTTCGTCTGCTTTAAACTTTCATTCACAACTTCGAAGTCTCGATTAGCCTCAGCCTCGTCGTCAGCTACGTGCGCCTTCCTTTTTGGCTGCCGCTGCTGTGTGACATGTTGTCCGAAGCAAGTAGAAAGTTCTTTTGCCTAGAGATGAACACATCAAATCGGGGAAGACAGCACGCTGGACGACCAGAATTGAAAACATGGAACGACATATCAAAGAAAAGAAAACTCAGACTTGAAAAACCGAAAATCACCGACACCAAACAATCATATTTTCACCTCGCTGATGAGCGAAGTGAATATTCAGTCTAGAAAGTCTAGAAATATCGACTTGGCGTAGTTTCATGTGTAAAATCGTAATAAGTACACCAAAAGTGCAAGGGTAAACAGGTCTGTGTATACGACACTGACCAGGTCAGGTGGACATAACCTGCATACGACACTGACCAGGCCAGGTGGATATCATCTGAATACGACACTCACCAGGCCGGGTGGATATCATCTGCATACGACACTGACTAGGTCAGGTGCATTTCATCTGCATACGACACTGACCAGGTCAAGTGCACATCATCTGCAAGGTGTCAAGGAATCCCAGCTAACTTCACAGGAAAGGAAATTAGCGACAGTGGAGGTGTCAGTGCCCCTTTCACTGGCGATAACTACCTCGACTCGCTTCGCACCACCTCGCACTGGCGGAAACAACCTGCAGCGACCCCAGCGGCGCAGCAACAATCACGACGCACGCACAGAGCACGCTCTCGAAAACATCATCACATTTCAGTAATGCATTTGGGTACGGCAGGCACACTAGTACCCGCGTTAGTAATCACGTGACAGGTGGTATTCACGTCTGTCGTGATGCGACAGGTTACGCCCACGCCTGTAGCCACGTGACGGGCCGTACCCACGTCTGTCACGTGGCGGGGCGTACCCACGCCTGTAGCCACGTGACGGGCCGTACCCACACCTGTAGCCACGTGACGGGCCGTACCCACGTCTGTCACGTGGCGGGCCGTACCCACGTCTGTCACGTGGCGGGCCGTACCCACGTCTGTCACGTGACGGGCCGTACCCACGTCTGTCACGTGGCGGGCCGTACCCACGTCTGTCACGTGGCGGGCCGTACCCACGTCTGTCACGTGGCGGGCCGTACCCACGTCTGTCACGTGACGGGCCGTACCCACGTCTGTCACGTGGCGGGGCGTACCCACGTCTGTCACGTGGCGGGCCGTACCCACGTCTGTCACGTGACGGGCCGTACCCACGTCTGTCACGTGGCGGGGCGTACCCACGTCTGTCACGTGGCGGGCCGTACCCACGTCTGTCACGTGGCGGGCCGTACCCACGTCTGTCACGTGACGGGCCGTACCCACGTCTGTCACGTGGCGGGCCGTACCCACGTCTGTCACGTGGCGGGCCGTACCCACGTCTGTCACGTGGCGGGCCGTACCCACGTCTGTCACGTGACGGGCCGTACTCACGTCTGTCACGTGACGGGCCGTACCCAGGTCTGTCACGTGGCGGGGCGTACCCACGTCTGTCACGTGACGGGCCGTACTCACGTCTGTCACGTGACGGGCCGTACCCACGTCTATCACGTGGCGGGGCGTACCCACGCCTGTAGCCACATGACGGGCCGTACCCACGTCTATCACGTGGCGGGGCGTACCCACGCCTGTAGCCACGTGACGGGCCGTACCCACGTCTGTCACGTGGCGGGCCGTACCCACGTCTGTCACGTGACGGGCCGTACTCACGTCTGTCACGTGACGGGCCGTACCCACGTCTGTCACGTGGCGGGGCGTACCCACGTCTGCCACGTGGCGGGCCGTACTCACGTCTGCAGCTGTCGGTCGGCGATGTTAAGTACGGCGGGTCGGCCGGAGCGCTGCACCAGCAGCACGGCCGCGTCGCTGTGTTTTGCCAAGCAGGCGAGATGCAGCGCCGTACGGCCGTCGCGGTCCTGGTGCGACAGCGATGAGCCCGCCTCCACCAGCGACTCTGAGGCGGCACCAGGAGCGGTGAGGGGTGCCCAACACCTGAACTGGTCACACGGCCAGGGGCCACCCGACACCTGAATTGGTCATACTGTGAGGCCACCCGACACCTGAACTGGTCATATGGTGAGGAGGCCACCCGACACCTGAACTGGTCACATGTTGAGGAGGCCACCCGACACCTGACTGGCTATACTGTGAGGCCACCGACACCTGAACTGGTCATATGGTGAGAAGGCCACTCGACACAGGCAAACCAACAGTGTTTCGCCGGCGGTAGGTTATCTGTCTTTGCCGGAGCGTCGGCGTGACCCAACATCACGCCGGTGTCACCCCTACACTGCGTTCACATGAAACCCCATGTCCTGCCGACATGACCCCCACGTCACAATGGCCGCCGACACCACCGGACACCTACCGACCATGGCCAGATGGCCGGCGGCAGCTGCCGCCAGCAGAGGCGTCCTGCCACGCCGGTCAGACGCCGCCAGCGCGTCGCCGCCGCCGGCCAGCAACAGCGGCACACAGTCGACGCTGCTCCGCTCGGCCGCCACGTGCAGCGGTGTCCTGTCGCGGCCGTCTCGCAGGCTGAGCGGCGACACGCCGAAGTGGCCGACCAGCGTAGTCAGGCACCGCTGGCTGCCCTTGTACCTGGCCGGGCAGCGGTGCGGTCAGCCGGACTGGCCGCCATGGCGACGTAACATACGGCAGCCGGACAGCCGTAGTGACGTCAGACACGGCAGTCGGACAGCCGTGGTGACGTCAGACATGGCAGTCGGACAGCCGTAGTGACGTCAGACACGGGAGTCGGACATACAAAGGCACAAGCCGTGAGTCAAGTCAAGCCAATTATACATTGCATGCTACACAACGTACGCCGGCTTTCCACAAATCTAGAAAAATAGCACAAGTGTATGCCTGATTTCCGGCCTTTCTTCAGGTTGATAGACTTGCGGTTAAAAAAAATTTAATCCGAGTTGTTGGGGTGGCTTGAGGAACCAGGGTTCTATTGCTACGCAGAGCCTGTTGCGTGAACCCTGGCCCCACCATCCGATCCATGAACCCCAGTTCAACGGCAGAATTCAGACCGAAAGTTTAACGTGCCGCCAATGCACCGGCACGGCCGCCCTGCCCTGTAGCTCATCCCCGGCCTTGTCGGGCCAGCTGCCAAGTGACCCTCCCGGCCGGGGGCTAAATGCGAGCGCGCGAAGCGACTCGAACCCTGTGTTGCCAGTACAGGGGAGACCAGTGCAGGCCAGCGCTCTGACCAACTGAGCCACCGGGACGGTTTTACGTGACCACGAACAGCTTTCGACTGAGCACCAAATAAAGGCTACCGGGTAATCCTCCAAGCCGCCATTCTCCCGACAAATTCCCGGGTACGACCGTACCCATCCCAAACAAGGAACACGCCACCATCACTAGTCACACCATGCTCCATTATCAGCAGCAATCGGCAAAAACCACTAGCAAACACAGCTTAGCACCCCTTGTGAAGCCAACAGCCAAACAGCATGTCACCCAGTGACGTGCCGGTACGTCAGTCCCCCAAATCAGCGCCGTCAACACCATTTAGCACTGCCATTAACCAGCACGCTCAGTCGCTAATCAGCGGGCATTATCACGTCGCTCATCACCCGCCATCGCTCTTCATCTCCAGGTGTGGCACATTGGTCTCCCTCATGCCCGTTCAGCTGGGCAACCTGTGCCAGCAAACAGCCGGCGGGTCGTGTACACTAGCCGGCAGGCTGTGCCGGCGCGCAACCGAGAGCGTCGATACCGCACCAGCTGCACACAAGCAGGCAGGCAGGCAGGCATGGGGTGTACACGGCGTCATCACGGCCACTGCCATAACGCCGGGATAACGCTTGGGCAACGCCGGGGTAACGCCCGAGTAACGCCGTGATAACGCCGAGATAACGCTTGCATAACGCCGCAGTAATGCCGGGATAACGCTTGGATAACGCCGCAGTAACGTCGCAGTAACGCTGGGCAGGCTGTGCAGGCGTCAGTGCAGGAGCAGGCCGGTCTCAGCAGGCGACGGTCGGTTGCAGTGAGACTGTGGGTGACAAAACCGGCCCGCCAGAGACAAAGGCAGACGCAGACTGCGGGAGCCGCGCTAGGAATGCGTGCTCCGCCAGCAATCGAACGAAGTGAAGTCTCTGCGACCACGAGTCCAGTTGAAGGTACTAGAAGTGGCCACCGGGACAGTCTGACACCATCTACCTTGATTTTCCGACCCGTCAGATGGGACACTCTGAAATGGCCGCCTACCGGGAAGGTCCGACCTACGTCGATCTTCCGCGAAAGATTCACCCTCCGCGGGAACGATGTGCTTTTGACGAGTGCCAAGAGGCCCCATACGCCTTTTGACGAGTGTCTCAGCCCACACGTCTTCTTACTCGTCCATTGCCGTAGGCGAGAGGTGGTGGCCGGGGGCCTGAATTGCCATGTTGCAATCATGGCCAATTGCTATGTGCTGATTTATTTTTTTGGGGGAGGGGTCATCAGCTAGGTAGGCTTCAGAGCGCACACCCGTTCCCATCCCCCGCACACAAACACGGCCGCCACCCTGCCGCTGTGTGACCAGTGTCGGCCACCGCGACCCGTCCGGGGACGGAGGGCGAGGCGAGGCGGCGGCCAACACACTGCCGCCACGACGGGTCATAGCGTTGGAGGCACTGGAGCCCGATGGAGGTACCACTCGGCGTCGCCCGACATGCGGAACCAACGCCGCACACCAGCATCAGCCAGACAAAGCCGCACCCACGAGGAAACACCACTCAGCGTCGCCGTTCTGCTGAGTTCATATAAACACAGCTAATCGAGGGCTGAGGAACACTTTGCGATGCGGAGTCGCATTAGCAATTCCAGCACAACACGAATTCAAATTCAACTCGACCAGTGACTGGGTCCCGCGACCGACCCGCGACTAGGTCCCGCGACTAGGTCCCGCGACCGATCCGCGACCGATCCGCGACCGACTCGCGACCGACCCGCGACCGACCCGCGACTGGTCCCGCGACTGACCCGCGACCGACCCGCGACTGGGTCCGCGACTGGGTCCCGCGACTGGGTCCCGCGACCGACCCGCGACCAACTCACGACTGGTCCCGCGACTGGGTCCCGCGACTGGGTCCCGCGACCGACCCGCGACCAACTCACGACTGGTCCCGCGA
Organism: Imbricaverruca yamaguchii; assembly: GCA_034440575.1. Classification (NCBI taxonomy): domain Eukaryota; kingdom Metazoa; phylum Arthropoda; class Thecostraca; family Neoverrucidae; genus Imbricaverruca; species Imbricaverruca yamaguchii. The sequence goes on along the minus strand of JAOTOL010001129.1, from coordinate 193,266 downwards.
CCGACCCGCGACTGGGTCCCGCGACCGACCCGCGACTGGGACCCGCGACCGACCCGCGACCAACTCGCGACTGGTCCCGCGACCGACCCGCGACTGGGACCCGCGACCGACCCGCGACTGGGTCCCGCGACCGACCCGCGACTGGGACCCGCGATCGGTCAAATCGTCATAATACGTCACAGTTGGTGTGCTCGGACCTGGCACGCGCCACAATACGTTACAATTTGTGTGACACGAACTAGCACGCTGGCCATGCACGCTACCAGGTCAAACGATACGCTGTTAGATTTACGGTTGAATCAGATGCCACGAAGTTCTCCTGGGACGTCACGTGACAAAGGTCTTTATAGTTTCCACATTCGTGAACCGGACAACTCAATGTGATGTATATTGCCGCCATTCTTCTCCCGGTATTCTTCCAGCGCCATAGTTACTTTGTTCAAATATGTTGTACGGGATTTAGTGTAGTACTGATGCACTGACGAGTATCACTGATTGTATATTTCCCACATCTAGACCCATAGGTCATTGGGATCACTGAGCCCGAAGCGTTGACCTCGTTTTGAAAATTTCCTAAATTGCAAATGATAACTATTTGCATGCATCGAGAGGTAGAGACAGATGCTAACCTCATTTTCTGTATCGAAATTAAAATCAGTATTATTCAAACCGTATAGGGTTATGTGTCAACTACGGCCAATGACTTCAAGAGACCTTAGAAAAGCTGATAGCCTGTATAAATGAGTCGAATAATTTGTCAATCTCCATACCACATCGAACATTGGCAATTTCGCGAAAAGAAGTCGAATGAATTACCGGTCATTCGCAATTTCGCGTAGAAACGGCGGGACATGTTTCCTCTCCTGATATCACGGCTCAGCTTCCTGGCATTTCGCTAGCTATACAGCTTGCATACCGTCAGACCGGCAAAGGGTACCTGGTCAGATGTGTGAAGCAGCGCAGATAACACACGCTGTTTTCCCGTGGTTGCGAAAGAATGCTTTGGCGAAAGGGTTCCCCTCCCCCTACACAGGTGGGAGTGCAGCTTCGATCACCGCCAATTGCGACAGAATTGGATCTTGGACTGCGCATAGTACATTATTATCAAACTGAAACAATTTATCCAGTGCGCATAACCATTCATATCAATCATCCCGGGGTGTCATAGCCGGGCCGCAGAATGGTCAGGATTCACGCAACAAGCTCTGCATAACATGATCTTGAACCACAATACCATCTCAATAAGACCAGGGACGTAATCAAGGGTGGGGAGAGGAGGTCGAAGGTTGTCGCGCCATGGACCCGCCATGGATAAGTAATTTGTACCCAATCGCCATGGCGAAGATGGAAATGCCGACACCACTTTGGATGCCCACACTTTGGATGACCACTTTGGATGTGTTGAGGGCTAAATACAAATGTAGTTTCGCCAGACAGAAGTACCCTGTTCGACATGAAGTGAATATAATTAAAGAACAATAAAATAAACGCAATTCTTTTTAGTACGTCATAAATTGTAATTAGTATTAATTTCAAACAAGAATAACGGTACGGGTGGCTAGCACAAGGACGCCTCAGAATAGGGGTGACGAGGGGTCAGGGTCATGTAAGGCCGTGTCAGTGGAGTTGCAGTGTCAGCAAATGTCAGTGCGTGTTGTGCCGCCAGAGTCGGATGCGGTGTGAAGGAAGCAGGCAATGCGTCCAGACACCGTTATTCGGGGTCAGATCGTTTGGCACTCCTTTGAAGGATCTCGCTTCGTGAGTTCCATGCACTGCGCATGTTTGTGCTGGCTTGTAGATCCTTCCCATCGGTGTTCTGACCACCCACAAATATTGAGCTGGTACCGATCTACGTATCTGACAAAAATATACGGTTGGGGGATCACTCCTTTTCCGTCCAACGAATTTTGTCCCGATCAGGTTATGGATGCTTTTCTGACATGTTTGTCATGAACCTCCAATCGTTTTCGTCTGCCGACACCCCTATATCGCCGTCAGTGTTTGGCTTGCCAAGTGCTGGAACTTTCAATACAAACTTGCAACCAGGAACGTAGTCGAGGGGCGGTGGGAGCCATATGGCCATGGACCCGTACGCAGTCGCTTGCTACGTCACCACGGCAGAGATTGAAAGGTAAACAGCCTTTTATGGCCACTGAGGCTGCTATCGAGCCCCTAAGAAAGTCTACGGGCCTTCGCGAACATCTACCGATCCATACAAACATTCAGGGATCCTTACGCAGATCTACCGGTTCTTACAGGCGTCTACTGGCGCTTACGAACGCCTTCTATCTCTTACGAATTCCTTTGGGGAAAACGCCTACCGGCCCTACGAATGTGCGCTTGTCCTTACAAACGTTTAAGGACCGATGCGGACGTCTACGGGCTCTTACGAATGTCTACTGCTCCCTATGAACGCTTCCGGGTTATTACGAATATCTACTGCTCCCTATGAACGCCTCCGGGTTATTACGAATGTCTACTGCTTCCCATGAACGCCTCGGGGTTATTACGAATGTCTACTGCTCCCTATGAACGCCTCCGGGTTATTACGAACGTCTACGGGTCCTTACGAATGCGTGCGAGCCTTTCGCGAGTCTATGAGCTCTTACAAAAGTTTACTTACGCGTTAGCGAATACCGAACCAACGTCCTTCGCAATGAGACTTTGGCATCCTGCACATAGATGCATTTTTGGGCAATCTGCACTACTGGCATAAAACCTCACGAACCCAACGAGTTGCGTTGTTTGCTGCCGGTTGCGCCAGTAATGTACTTCCATATTAGATAAATCCTGTTTACTCAGACTGTTTTTCGTGGGAATCGCACACAGTTTAGCAAAAAGATAAGAACTTGCACACAGAAAGGTGTGAAAATTGGACCGAGAGGTTAAAAGCACAGAGGTTAAAAGCGCTAAAGCCTGCCATTGGCGCATATATCTGTAGTGCACTATAACTGGGTACGGGGATACCATCCTGGAATTTGGAAATGATGGTTACTGCCAAACTGAGTTTCTGTTCTGTTTCCATGCGATGTATTTGCGGTAGGGCCGTCAAGTACCTGAATCAGCTAGCCTCTACGTAGGCGCCAATAAAGATCCCTAAAGTGCAGATCGGGAGCATGCAACGTCCAGGAAATTCATTTTGTGGCTTTCCTATCATTTAATTATGAAGAACAGGTGAATGCTTTACTTATGGCTAGATTGAACCTCTCAATTTTCATTGTATAGACTACCTATTATGGTATGTTGGCATAGAATCATCGCACCTGATTTGTAAATTCTGCATATGCAGTGCTTTAAGAATGAATATTAATGTAAAGGTATTTGAACATGAGTTTATTTTGTTATTCAGACTTCTGCTTCATGTTGAACCTGCACTTTGTGAAGATTAATTCAAATATAACATATTGGAAGCAAGCATGCATTCTGGATCTAACATATTTTTGTTACCAAGGCTATGCCATGCCACCATGCCAGAAAGTGGCAACTCTATAATGCACACTTGCTCCTGCCCACCAGTTGTATGAATAGTACACCAGTTAGTAAAAATGAGTTCGTCCATTCAAAGCTCGTGGGGCCCAAACAAAAGTTGGTGGGACACAAATGAAAGTTGGTGGGGCCAGGGCCACACCAACATTATCGGAAACTCCGCCACTGTCGGAATTCCTGTCTCCATGGCCCATATGTCATAGTCAATGTCCGTGGGCTATGGGTGCATACACCTGGACGTTCACAAAAATTAAGGGTAGACGATAAAAATCAAATAAATAAGCTGAAACAAATTCATCGCCACACTCTGACCGACACTGACGTAGTGCGAGCATCGCCGAGAGGCATTCGGGCTGAAAGGCGCGGTCTACAGTATTGGCAAACACTGCAATTTAGAGGTCAACGGTGCCAAGGCTAACAATCGCAGTCCCAAATAACGTAGCGCGCAGATATTCCAGGCCAAAGACATAAGCATCAATCCAGTCCTGCTACCATCGAAGCCCGTATTTCGCAGCATTTGTCATCGCGGGAACAAAAACAAACTCCTGGCTGACGAAATCACAGCCAATAATTCCAGAAAGCAACAGTACGTCGATCAAACAAGAATACCAAGCACCCGGTTATCAACGCCCTTTCAAAGGTACGCAATGCATGCAAATCCGAATCTGTGCATTATCTTCGGTGGCTGCGCATTTTAAGCTGCTTCTTCAGGCAACCTTATGACAGGGTCACGGGAAGCGCGCAACTACGATGCCTTTTGCAGTATCGAACGAGAACAAAAACTATTTTCGAAATGAACCTAACGCGTCGTTTCGATGGCCATTGCTGATTTAGCACAAACCTACCGAAATAATTCAACCACCTGGCAGGCCATTTCAGCCGATGACGCTCGAACAGTGGAAGAAAAAACCCGGCCAGTTTCCTGGCACAAGACCGATCCAATATCGTCCAGTGAAATAGGTCAGGGACAAGTTGGACTCACTACATCGTGTCGACGGCCGGATATTAGGAAAGGCAGGCTTCAGTCGGCCTAGCTCGGAGTCAATCGAGGCAGTGCCAGCGTAGATGCACACAAACGCTGAAATGTTGGCTATACTTATGCTGCCAATCTATCGACACCTGCCTGACCGGCCTGGTGCACCTGGCCACTGTACGTATACACCCCAGACGTCCGTCCTGATATACCTGGCCACTGTAAGCACACACCCCAGACGTCCGTCCTGATATACCTGGCCACTGTAAGCACACACCCCAGACGTCCGTCCTGGTGCACCTGGCCACTGTAAGTACACACCCCAGACGTCCGTCCTGGTGCACCTGGCCACTGTAAGTACACACCCCAGACGTCCGTCCTGATATACCTGGCCACTGTAAGCACACACCCCAGACGTCCGTCCTGGTGCACCTGGCCACTGTAAGCACACACCCCAGACGTCCGTCCTGGTGCACCTGGCCACTGTAAGTATACACCCCAGACGTCCGTCCTGGTGCACATGGCCACTGTACGTACACACCCCAGACGTCCGTCCTGGTGCACCTGGCCGCTGTACGTACACACCCCAGACGTCCGTCCTGGTGCACCTGGCCACTGTAAGTACACACCCCAGACGTCCGTCCTGGTGCACCTGGCCACTGTAAGTATACACCCCAGACGTCCGTCCTGGTGCACCTGGCCACTGTAAGTACACACCCCAGACGTCTGTCCTGATATACCTGGCCACTGTAAGTACACACCCCAGACGTCCGTCCTGGTGCACCTGGCCACTGTAAATATACACCCCAGACGTCCGTCCTGGTGCACATGGCCACTGTACGTACACACCCCAGACGTCCGTCCTGGTGCACCTGGCCACTGTAAGTACACACCCCAGACGTCCGTCCTGGTGCACCTGGCCACTGTAAGTATACACCCCAGACGTCCGTCCTGGTGCACCTGGCCACTGTAAGTACACACCCCAGACGTCCGTCCTGGTGCACCTGGCCACTGTACGTACACACCCCAGACGTCCGTCCTGGTGCACCTGGCCACTGTAAGTACACACCCCAGACGTCCGTCCTCGTGCACCTGGCCACTGTAAGTATACACCCCAGACGTCCGTCCTGGTGCACCTGGCCACTGTAAGTACACACCCCAGACGTCCGTCCTCATGCACCTGGCCGCTGTAAGTATACACCCCAGACGTCCGTCCTGGTGCACCTGGCCACTGTAAGTATACACCCCAGACGTCCGTCCTGGTGCACCTGGCCACTGTAAGTACACACCCCAGACGTCCGTCCTGGTGCACCTGGCCACTGTAAGTACACACCTCAGACGTCCGTCCTGGTGCACCTGGCCACTGTAAGTATACACCCCAGACGTCCGTCCTGATATACCTGGCCACTGTAAGTACACACCCCAGACGTCCGTCCTGGTGCACCTGGCCACTGTAAGTACACACCCCAGACGTCCGTCCTGATATACCTGGCCACTGTAAGCACACACCCCAGACGTCCGTCCTGGTGCACCTGGCCACTGTAAGTATACACCCCAGACGTCCATCCTGGTGCACCTGGCCACTGTAAGTACACACCCCAGACGTCCGTCCTCGTGCACCTGGCCGCTGTAAGTATATACCCCAGACGTCCGTCCTGGTGCACCTGGCCACTGTAAGTATACACCCCAGACGTCCGTCCTGGTGCACCTGGCCACTGTAGGTACACACCCCAGACGTCCGTCCTGGTGCACCTGGCCACTGTAAGTATACACCCCAGACGTCTGTCCTGGTGCACCTGGCCACTGTAAGTACACACCTCAGACGTCCGTCCTGGTGCACCTGGCCACTGTAAGTACACACCCCAGACGTCCGTCCTGGTGCCCCTGGCCACTGTAAGCACACACCCCAGACGTCCGTCCTGGTGCACCTGGCCACTGTAAGTATACACCCCAGACGTCCGTCCTGGTGCACCTGGCCACTGTAAGTACACACCCCAGACGTCCGTCCTCGTGCACCTGGCCACTGTAAGTATACACCCCAGACGTCCGTCCTGGTGCACCTGGCCGCTGTAAGTATACACCCCAGACGTCCGTCCTGGTGCACCTGGCCACTGTAAGTATACACCCCAGACGTCCGTCCTGGTGCACCTGGCCACTGTAAGTACACACCCCAGACGTCCGTCCTCGTGCACCTGGCCACTGTAAGTATACACCCCAGACGTCCGTCCTGGTGCACCTGGCCGCTGTAAGTATACACCCCAGACGTCCGTCCTGGTGCACCTGGCCACTGTAAGTATACACCCCAGACGTCTGTCCTGGTGCACCTGGCCACTGTAAGTACACACCCCAGACGTCCGTCCTGGTGCACATGGCCGCTGTAAATACACACCTCAGACGTCCGTCCTGGTGCACATGGCCGCTGTACGTACACACCCCAGACGTCCGTCCTGGTGCACCTGGCCACTGTAAGTACACGCCTCAGACACCCGGCCTGGTACACATGGCCGCTGTACGTACACACCTCAGAAGCCCAGCGCACCGATCATTACACATACATTAGACGTGCGACGGCTCGTAGCACCTTACCAAGGACTACTTTATGGGGACGCAAACGACACAGCTGAACTTGGGGGGGGCAAAATCCGGCTGCGAAATTATGCATCTGGAATCAGAATCATCAAGGGCGTAGCTAGAAAACCATACTGTAGGTGTTCCGAGCTTTTGATAGACAAGTATGTGGTGTTCACATTGCATTCTGATAACACCCAGATTGCATGCTTATTTATAGCTCATTATTGTATCATTGTTTATTATCCTATATGTGCATGGATGGATATCAAATGGTGGTTTGGAACATTACTTGTGATACATACTGGACCATGCACAATTGCACCAGTGTTAAATACAAGCACAGTCCAAACAAAAAACAATTTCCCCTTATTTTTTTATATCCTGTCTCCGCGATTGCAAAGTGTGCATGTTGATCTTCTAAAAATGTAATATAAACCAGTGGACTTCGTTTAAAGTGATACATTTCATACCTGCCCAATATATTGAGAGATCGTGGGAGGGGGAGGGGGGGGGTCGTCCCTCTATAGATTCCCTCTACAGCTTCCAAAGAGCTCTATCGCAATGGGCCTTAAAGCGGTCAGAATTGCATAGTTGAAACGCCTACAGCTTCAAATAGCATAGTGTTTCCTACGAACTTCTGAGTTTAGCTTACCACTGACCAAATTCCTGAACTGTAAGAAAGAGCAGGCGCCAATGAAAATCACACACAGGGCTAACATCACTAAATGAGAAATTGTGCAAACCGGCCGGACGCCCAGGGGAGTATCTATGCCCTGGCATGCATGCACCTGGACATGCACGATCAAATAAACGAGAACAAGATGGTCAGCTGTTATGAAGCTCAGGAGCATTTGTTCACAAGGAAGCGTCCTAATGCACACAAATTGTTGTGGATGCCGACACGCAGGATGAAGAGGAGTATCGCTTCGAGGAGTGCATTAAGTATCGTTATGAGCGTGCACAATGCATGCTAACCATGCGGTCGTGGGCGCACACCGTATCGAATGGTCTCCCGGATATTGATAACCCATCCAAGCTTCCAGAACACTGATTGGCAAACATTTTCTGGGAAGCGGCTTGTTGCTGAACATCAATGCACTAAACGCGACGCAGATATATCACCTGCCGATTAGACCCCCCCCCCAGCTCGCATTGTCTGCACCAGCCACCGCCACCACTAAGGGATACTGGGTCGCTGCCACAGTACCGACCACCGCCACCACTGAGATGTACTGGGCCACTGCCACAACATCGACCATTGACACCACTGAGACGTACTGGGTCACTGCCACAGCACCGACCAATGTCACTACTGAGGCGTACTAGGCCACTGCCACAAGACTGCAGGCAGTACGTCTCGCGGCAGGGAGACCCGGAGCAACCTCACCAGCCGTAAGCGAAGCCGTCCATGCAGGAAGCGTCGCTGGCGGCCGTAGGACCTCCACCGGCGGTGCCTCCAAGCGCCGTTGTCGGCGGTCCGACCCACGAGCCGCCCACTTACGGGTGGGTAGTCTGTGACCGCGGGCCGCCCACTTACGGGTGGGTAGTCTGTGACCGCGGGCCGCCCACTTACGGGTGGGTAGTCTGTGACCGCGGGCCGCCCACTTACGGGTGGGTAGTCTGTGACGGCGGGCTGCCCACTTACGGGTGGGTAGTCTGTGACCGCGGGCCGCCCACTTACGGGTGGGTAGTCTGTGACCGCGGGCCGCCCACTTACGGGTGGGTAGTCTGTGACCGCGGGCCGCCCACTTACGGGTGGGTAGTCTGTGACGGCGGGCTGCCCACTTACGGGTGGGTAGTCTGTGACCGCGGGCCGCCCACTTACGGGTGGGTAGTCTGTGACCGCGGGCCGCCCACTTACGGGTGGGTAGTCTGTGACCGCGAGCCGCCCACTTACGGGTCGGTAGTCTGTGACCGCGGGCCGCCCACTTACGGGTGGGTAGTCTGTGACCGCGGGCCGCCCACTTACGGGTGGGTAGTCTGTGACTGCGGGCCGCCCACTTACGGGTGGGTAGTCTGTGACGGCGGGCTGCCCACTTACGGGTGGGTAGTCTGTGACCGCGGGCCGCCCACTTACGGGTGGGTAGTCTGTGACCGCGAGCCGCCCACTTACGGGTCGGTAGTCTGTGACCGCGGGCCGCCCACTTACGGGTGGGTAGTCTGTGACCGCGAGCCGCCCACTTACGGGTCGGTAGTCTGTGACCGCGGGCCGCCCACTTACGGGTGGGTAGTCCGTGACGGCGGGCCGCCCACTTACGGGTGGGTAGTCTGTGACGGCGGGCTGCCCACTTACGGGTGGGTAGTCTGTGAGTGCGGGCCGCCCACTTACGGGTGGGTAGTCTGTGACTGCGGGCCGCCCACTTACGGGTGGGTAGTCTGTGACCGCGGGCCGCCCACTTACGGGTGGGTAGTCTGTGACCGCTAGCTCATCACCAGTCGGCGCGGCATACGGCGCAGACTGACCGGCCAGAGGCGGCCACTCACAGCACGCACACAGCGAGCCGAGTCCGACGTGCGGCAATTTGATTGAGGCAACGCTGCACAGCCCCTCCCCCAGGGAGGCAGGCATACAGGTGCAATTATTTTCAATCAGCTGTGCCTAGGAGACGACCTTTTGCCCTTAAACAAATGTATATATATATATATATATATATATATATATATATATATATATATATATATATATATACACACATTTATTTACGGGCAAAACATCTTCTTAATACCAATGTTGTCACCGAAGAAGTGCTTGTCGGCTTTCTGCTATGTACACACTGATACACAATTTTCAAAACATGCTGGCTTTTAGGACGCACTACGAATATGGTTGGATTTATAGTTTGGTATCCTGGATCTCGAGGGAAAAAATTAGTTGTCCAATTTGGATACGTATTTGTGGTATTAGGTAATTAGATATCCTCTATACTAGCCCTAATAATATTACATCCCCTTTTTGCCTTTTTAGTGTGTTGTGGTTGCTTCAATGATGATCAAGCTTATTCGTTGTCAAAGAACACTATTCAACCACTCAGCAGAAAGGAGATACAATTTTCCGGAGAGAATGCTTTGAATTGTAAAAACACATGGACAGCATATCACTCCAAGCCTGATTATGGGATATCGCTGTCAATACGACCACAGGTCTCTTCATTTTGTTTTGGGGTCCCTCGCGAAATACGACCGAGATCTGAGGGAAAACGGTCTCTTTATTGCTCTCGTGAAATACGATCGAGATCTGCGGGGAAGCAGTCTCTTTATTAGAAATACGACAGAGATTTTTGGTAAAACGGCCTCTTTCGGAGCATATTGTTAGTCTTGGAGCCTGTTTTCTTTTGAATAAGACAAACCGTTGCAGTAACTGACTTTCTGAGGGCGAATGATGATGGATTCATTGTTACAGAGCGCGCAATGAGTGTTCCGTTGATACAGGGCGAGCGATGAGTATTCCATTGATATAGGGCGAGCGATGAGTATTTCGTTGATACAGGGTGCGCGATGAGTATTCCGTTGATACAGGACGCGCAACGAGTGTTCCGTTGACACAGGCCACTTCGGTTACGGATTCGGATTCAATGCGTGCCCTTGTGTGTGGGAACGGTTGGGCCTGATAGAGCGTTCGCCCGACCAGTTTTGCATACTTTACCGCACGCTTTATAAGCCTGCATGCACGTTGATAAGGCAGAAAATGGTTCAATTTAGCCACATGTGCAATTTAAATGCCTTAAACAGCCAGAATATACTCAGCATGGCTTAAACTTACCGACAACAAACCAATGTGTTCTGCTGCCGGCATACACGTGGCCACATTATACTGGTGTAGTGACTGCACGCGACGCACACGAGGTAACGTGCGGCGCGTGTTCATCGGCGCTGTATTCACCAGGCACAGCGAAAATGCACTGCACAGAAGTCACTCAAAACAATACGACGTCCAACACGGTCATGGAAAGTTAAGGTTGGCCATACTTTCAGCGAGTGTTTACATAGACATTCACTCCTGAAAATAGTTCTCTTATGTGGAGTATAGTACGATGATAATTGCTTTGATCCATGCTAATTTTCAATGCTTTCAAAACCGTGCAAATGGCCAAATACTTCCTCCTTCGAGCATTACCATCGATTTACATCTGACCAGATACAAAATGTTCAGCTTGGTAAAAGGAGAGTAAAACATGGAGACACGACACTTGAATCATCACGTGCCTACTATTTTGCAACTCATCATACCCGTGCCATCTGAAAAATATGCATTGAAGAGCCTCCGTTACTTATGTAGCGATGGGTATATTTGGTAGCCGTACCAGATTCAACTAAATTCACGACAGAAAAACAACAGCTAATAAGACCAGATAACCGATTAAAATTGCGGCAACTTGCTTCTACCTACATTACTCTTATTTTACTCTTCACGCGTGCGAAAGTGGAACACGACTTAATATACATACAGCGCCTGTCCTGTATCTACGTCTAGGCCAAATCGATACTTGAGGCTAGACTCAGGACGTTAAAAAAAGTTTCTTAAAGTCTCGCAATTCAAAGAGCTGCTGCTAATATATTACGAAAGGTTGCCATGGAATGCATAACGTAAGAAGACATCAGACATAAAAATTATAACATCGGTCTCATACTGAGGCTCTGACGCAAGCACCTGTGCCCTCTTTACACACCCGCACCATCTTTACACACATGCACTTCATGTTTCAAAACTTTCGCATCGAGGCGCTATAGCTTCCGGGATCTCGGCAGGTGAACCCCCACACTGTTTCTCGGGATTACCTGTCAGGTGAACCCCCGCACTGTTCCTCAGGATGCCCTATCGGGTGAACCCCTACACTGTTCCTCAGGATGGCATGTCAGGCGAACCCCTACACTGTTCCTCAGGATGCCCTATCGGGTGAACCCTTACACTGTTCCTCAGGATGGCCTGTCCGGTGAACCCCTACACTGTTCCTCAGGATGGCATGTCAGGCGAACCCCTACACTGTTCCTCAGGATGGCATGTCAGGCGAACCCCTACACTGTTCCTCAGGATGCCCTATCGGGTGAACCCCTACACTGTTCCTCAGGATGGCCTGTCCGGTGAACCCCTACACTGTTCCTCAGGATGGCATGTCAGGCGAACCCCTACACTGTTCCTCAGGATGGCATGTCAGGCGAACCCCTACACTGTTCCTCAGGATGCCCTATCGGGTGAACCCCTACACTGTTCCTCAGGATGGCCTGTCCGGTGAACCCCTACACTGTTTCTCAGGATGATCTGGTTCCGCCCAGACGGATCAAACTACAAAGCTCACGTGACGCACTGAAACCATTCTGAAGCCGATTGTGGTCACCACCAAACCCAGCCATTGGAGCAGCGAACTGTCCTATCACAATGAAGGGCAACTTCCCTCCCGCAACTTGGCACCATCCACTATGCCAACGCTAGGTGAGTCGCTTGCCAGCTTTTAGCCCAGCTCATTATGCAAATATCTCTCCGGGCAGAAACAAATCGGCATTTTCGCACACTGCAGATGCAGGAAGAAGGGGGGGCAGACGACGGCTGAAGTATGTGGGCAACGTTGCATGATTGACACAGGAAGTGAGGGAGAAGTGTTCTTCACTGCAGTTTTAAAGGGAACGGACATTGTTGAAAAGTAGACCTGACACAAGTGTTCTTCTGATGACAGTTGAAATCGCATTACCGAGATAATTACGTTGAGGAGAGTCTTCATTGCTTTAATTTTCGCTTCAAATGCTCCAAAACGTGCTTCACAATCCACTGATTTGCCGCCGAAATAGAGGCAGCAGTGGTACATGATACCACATAAAACATTAACTCCTGGAACCCTTCAGAGTAGCATGACCATCAGTTACTGTTAGGATCAGTACGATAGCCCAGCATTTCCTGGGTATTCCGCAACCTTATATTGGTTTTGTAGTACGTCCGCAAGTCATAGCACTGAAGTAGCCGATTACAATTGGCTAAACGGCAAAGGCTAGCTGACCAAAACGTATTGTGGCCACTCTTGATATCGTGGCCGGGTGAACACCAAGTTTTGCTTCGTCTCTGCCTTATTAAGAAGGAACTATGGCACCACAGGTGACATGTAGATGTGGTAACACATGTGTCAGGTATCTATGTCACCACAGGTGACAGGCACTTGTGGCACCACAGGTGACAGGCACTTGTGGCTCCACATGTGACCGGTGCCTGTGGTGCCGCAGGTGAGAGGTACCTGCAGTACCACAGGTGACAGGTACCTGCGGTACTGGAGGCGACACCAAAACGATTTGACTACACGCGAGTTATTCTTGTATGGTAACTATTCGAGCCCTCACTCCGTGAAAATACATACGTGCAGGGTTGGTTGGTTATTTGGGCTTAGGGACGCATGGACTGCTTCGGTCATACAGCGCCCATATATACGTGCACTGATGTTTTCAATGCACAAGCCGCATGAGGCGCTGTACTACGCGCGCAGGTACGTCACTCAAGTCCAGCTAAGTATGCCCACTGTGACTACAAATGCTAATAAATGTTTGAATATATGCCAATTGGCTTGCCGATGAACACTTCACCCAAGTACCAACGAGGGAATTAATTACTCCTAAGCCCCTGGTTCCTTTTGTCTTCAGCATTTCGCAACTATTCCTTCCACTAATTTTTACACATGCGTACTTCTACTCTATACTTTGGCCGAGGGAGAGGGGCTCTTAGTAGGGAGTTGTCGGGAACACGTTCCGAGACCTTTCACAGTCTTTGTCGCATAGTATCATGCTTGGATTATGCCTTCTGCATCTTTGAAAGTGCCCGAAATTGCATTGCGAACTGTCAGCCATTAACTCCACGACATAGAGAGTTAATCATTCCCATTTTTACGAGAGGCGCAGCCAGGGAAGGAAGCAGAAAGCTTAATTCAGATGGAAACGAAATCGGTGATATTGCAAAAGTCCAGTTCTACACGAAAACCACGCAATATTTGGGAAAGTTTATATAATTTCGATTCCGCAATATTCGGTCGCAATATTGCACCGGGAGACCAACGGGCGACCCTGCCATGTGAGCGATTTCAACCTAAGTGGGTGTATAGGGTAGTCATGGCCGCTGAATCAATCTGTGAAAGTCTTAGCTTCGTACGGGCAGCGACCTCGGCGATATGGCCTGATTAAATTTGCCTAGGTCACATTGCAGGGAAATCTTTAAGAACGATTATCTCCGGCACTTTAAAGCCTAGCATAGACATATAGGATATCTGCAGAATCGCAAAGACCTCTTCTTTTCATTTCTTGGATCGGTTTTTAATTTTGAACAAATTTCACGTCTTTGGCCATTTAACCTCAGGTCACGTGACCTCCCGTGACCCCAAGCCACTTGATATTCACATTTGTAACCACATTTACTACAGGGGTCATTAATTGTCTTTCGAAGTAAAACAATAAAAATGACGTTTATTTACCGATAACTATTAATAAGCCTTCATTGACTTCATTCTACCAGAGTTTAATTATTTTCGCACGTTTCGCTCAGGAGTCGGGTCAGTGTTTTGCTAGCGATTGACCCCCAAAGCTCATAGGGCTATGAGTTGAGATTTGCACTCATCAGGCATGATGAGATGAATCCGAACGTGCCCGATTCCATGACCTCAGGTCACCAGGTCACCTATCCAGTTCAGGTAAATTGCATCAGTGGGGGTGAAAATGGTGAAGTCGGAAGACGTTTTGGACCCATAGTAGTGAGATAGTTGCTGATATACACCTAAATACATATTCAATGTATGCCTGTTACGTAGTCAATGAGAACGATTGGCAAAATAATTAACTTCATAGTTTTGGTACTCCCACCCTTGTGTTGCGGCTCGCGCGGTCAATCGTAGCTGGTTGACCGCGAAACCGATAACGGTCGGTCGAGATGTAAACAGCGACTGTTATGGGACGACGGTAGGGTGCATCGTATCGGGAAGAGGTGAAATGGGAGATCAGGTATCGATGACAATGGTCATTATCAGTGCGGCCGAAACGAGGACAGTACACATTACTGTCAGTCGCCTGAGTGAGGGAAGTGCGTGAACACTGAGACAATGTGCTAGCCGTGTCCAGTCTACTGAAAAATGGTGCATCGTTATCGATGTGATCCGATCAAGAAACACAAAATACGTATCAAGAAGAATTTGCGAACGGTATCTGATCATTTAATCCAAGTGGTGAATGACAAACGCGTCTGAAGGGGATATCTGCTATGTGTTAATTGTCTTGCTGTGCTGAAGAAAGATCCAACAGCCTGCCTCCGCAAGAGGAAAGCAGTCCAACACACCCACCCGGTGACATCAGTCAAACATTAGTGTGTTTCGTAATTGTTTTATGCCGACTTTCTACCCAAAACACTTAATTCTACAATTTGGACGAGAGGAGAGGGGATTGTTTCCTGTAGTAGATAAAGTTAGCAGAGGAAAGTGTGCAAGTGACCGGGATATGCGTGCAGTTATTGATTTATACGAGTCTGACGAGATAAGTAGGATGTGTCCCGGAAAGAAAGACTTAGGCGTTGCGGGGCTGAAATCACAATCTCATGGGCATGGCCGTCTGCGATACTACGAACGAAACATGCATGATGGGAAACTTCCTCAATTTCCCCGGGGAGCAGGGCGTCCTCTCCTTCATATAATTAGTAGAGGACGAGTACATGGACAACATGAACATGGAGGACACCAGCACATACAAACAGTGGGTTAAAACTGATCGTACATTGCTCGATCATATTGAGCCGCGTGACGCGTTTATGACGACGTTGTCTAAGACGATTCACAATCTGACCAGACATACTGTGTCTAAGGAACAGGGGCGTGCTTTTCAGGAGTTGAAGGATTCAGTCGGTGTGGGTGAGGTAGTAGTTGTAGGTGATTTTGCCTAGAACTATACATGCGTTGTACAGGATGAGGTACAGTTATCATTGGGACGCTCTTCAAGTGACGGTTCATGCCTTTGTAGCGTATTGGAGAGGACAACTCCATAGTACATCAGATTTTGTGTTATATCCGATGCACTGAAGCACAATGCTGCTTTTGTATGAAGCACAATGCTGCTATTGTACATGCGTTCTTACAACAGTTAATTGATATTTTGAAGTCACGTGTCCCTGGTCTCAGAAAAAAATCAGTACGTTTCAAATGGATGCGACGCCCAGTACAAAAACCGCTTCAATTTTGTGAACCTTAGAAGATTTTGAAGATTTTGATGTTGACTGCCAGTGGCACTTTTTCGATACCTCCCATGGCGAGAGCGTATGCGATGGTGTCGGTGGTGCAATGAAAAAGCGACGGCTATGGAGAATTAAGACGACATAGCGAGGACCAGATTCTGAGTGCTGAAGATATGCACCGGTTTCTCAGTGAACAATTCATTTCGGTCATTCACTTCCTATTCGTTTCCAAAGATTACGTTTCAAAAGTGACTGAATCCCTTAAAGAGCGGTTCGCCAAGGCTCTCGCCGTCAAGGGCACACACAGGATTCATAAGTTTACACCAGTTGAACGGTTTCACATCATTGTCTCGGAACTATCATCCAGTACTGCAGGAGTTCATGTTCGCGTTTGTAAGGATGGGTAGGTAAGTGTTGATTTGCAGCTGATTTTAGGAGATCAAGTGTGAGGAAATGTAGGCATGCCAATACCAAATCGCGTGATGATATTTTAATTGGCTTGCGGAAACGGCATTTTGTTGTTGGAAGATTCGTTTATTCTTATGTCGGTATTATTGCCATCATGCATATAGGTGCATATAGTGGTATGTTGCCAGTGTTTGTTTTTAACTTTGCATGTGAAATGAATCAATGTTGGCATATTAATGCTATCTCTAAAAACTATTCACGCTGACCTCCCAGCTCTCATGGCCGGCGAACATCAAGGTAAAGTTGAAGTTACTTTCCAACGTCTCCCGAAATGATCATCTTTCACTTCCACTGACGTATTTAACCTGACCTGGATAGATAACCTGTGACCTGAGGTTATGAAATCGGGCACATTGGGGTTTGTCTCATTATGCTTAAGTGTATGTCTTAAATTATAACCATACAAGCTTTGGGGGTCAATCGCTAGAAAAGACTGACCGAACCACTCCACAATCAACAAACTCAAGTAGAATGAAGGAAAATTAATCATAGTTATCAATAAATATACATCATTTTTCTTCCTTGTTTCGAGAGACAATCGATTGCCCTTGTAGTAAATGTGGTTACAAATGTCAATATCAAGTGGCTTGAGGTCACGGAAGGTCATGTGACCTGGGCAGGTGGCCAAAGTTGTGAAATTTGTTCAAAGTTAAAAACCGATCCAAGAAATCAAAAGAAGAGGTCATTGCGATTCTACAAAGTGTTATATGTTTATGCTAGGTTTTAAAGTACCGGAGGTAGCCGCTCTCAATGATTGACCTGCAATTTGACCTGTGAAAGTTTCCTCAGGCCATATTTCCGAGGTCGCTGCCAGTACGAAGCTAAAACTTTCACAGATTGATTAAGCGCCAATGACTATCCTATACACCCACTTAGGTTTAAATCGCTCGCATGGCGGAGTCATTTCCCAAGCATTTTGGTCGCCTGGTACTGGACCTCCCCAGTATCCTTTTGTTAGGAGCGGAACAAAGCAACGGTTTGGGAGCAATGTTCGACGAAAGTTGTCATTACTGTTAACGTGTCTTCGGTCGTACGATGACTTCAGTATACTTCATATATCAAGCAGGCCTTCGAAGCACTTTTTGCAAGTCATTAATTAGTCCATACCATTCGACAGCTTACGCTGGGCAAGCTATCGCACGAGGGCGAGTACGAGCAGGCAGCATCTGGTACTGGATACATATGGCGTGTGTTCGCCTTGGTCGGGGCACGCCGTGCTCGGACACAACTCAAGAGTGGCCACCGCTCGACGGCTGGTCGTTCAGCGCCGTGTCTTGCCTGACCTCGACCCGCCCGTCGCTAACTCACTCGGCGCGACTCGTGCTGGACGGTGTCGACACGGTGCCGGTGCCAAAACGGCCGTCACGCGCCACAGCCGGCGGCAGTCCGACCGCCGGAGGGTCGGCGCAACACCGTCTGGGGACACACCTGGCCGGCGCACCGCCCCACTGTCTTCCATCAACCGTAGTGATGGGCAACAACCGCCCGACTGTCTTCCATCAACCGTAGTGATGGGCAACAACCGCCCGACTGCCTCCCATCAACCGTAGTGATGGGCAACAACCGCCCGACTGTCTTACATCAACCGTAGTGATGGGCAACAACCGCCCGACTGTCTTCCATCAACCGTAGTGATGGGCAACAACCGCCTGACTGTCTTCCATCAACCGTAGTGATGGGCAACAACCGCCCGACTGTCTTCCATCAACCGTAGTGATGGGCAACAACCGCCCGACTGCCTCCCATCAACCGTAGTGATGGGCAACAACCGCCCGACTGCCTCCCATCAACCGTAGTGATGGGCAACAACCGTCCGACGGCGTCCGCACTGAACGTCTTTCACGATCATAGTAATCGGCAACCATTGAACACACATGTCCCTACCACCAGTCGCTCGACATATCTAGCAATGAACACATATGTCCCTACCACCAGTCACTGACATATCTGGCAATGAGCACATATGTCCCTACCACCAGTCGCTGACATATATGGCAATGAACACATATGTCCCTACCACCAGCCGCTTGACATATCTCACAGTGGACACATCCGCCCAACACCAGCCGCTCCATATATCTGACAGTGGACACATATCTGCCCAACACCAGCCGCTCGACATATCTGACAGTGGACACATATCTGCCCAACACCAGCCGCTCGACATATCTGACAGTGGACACATATCTGCCCAACACCAGCCGCTCGACATATCTGACAGTGGACACACATCCGCCCAACACCAGCCGCTCCACATATCTGACAGTGGACACATATCTGCCCAACACCAGCCGCTCGACATATCTGACAATGGACACATATCTGCCCAACACCAGCCGCTCGACATATCTGACAGTGGACACACATCCGCCCAACACCAGCCGCTCCACATATCTGACAGTGGACACATATCTGCCCAACACCATCCGCTCCACATATCTGACAGTGGACACATATCTGCCCAACACCAGCCGCTCGACATATCTGACAGTGGACACATATCTGCCCAACACCAGCCGCTCGACATATCTGACAGTGGACACATATCAGCCCAACACCAGCCGCTCGACATATCTGACAGTGGACACATATCTGCCCAACACCAGCCGCTCGACATATCCCGCAATCGACACCCATCACTCACCACTAGATACACCAGCTATCTTGGAGCAAATTGCCAGTCGCCAGAGCCACCGGCAACCTGCGCCAGCAACGACCATACATATCGCCGGCTGCGGGAGGCGACGGGAGGGGGGAGGGGATAAATCTTGCGGCCGGTAGCCGGCGGTCACGAAGTGGGCCGGCCACGGCGCGGTCGATACCGTCGCGATGGCAGTCTCCAGTCCAGGTCAGACGGTGCAGGTGGTTGTCCCATCAGTGGTCGGGAAATGGGTGCGGATGGCGGTCACCGGTCAGCCGCCGCTGACGCACAACTGTGAAGCTGGCACGAGACGGGTGTAGGCACCAGGCGGGTACGAGCAGGTTGTAGGCACCAGTCCAGCAGGAGCCGTATGTATGCACCAGGCAGGCAGGATCCGTGTGTAGGCACCAGGCAGGCAGGAGCCGTGTGTAGGCACCAGGCCGGCACGGGCCGGGTGTAGGCACCAGGCCAGCACCAGGCGGGCACAGGCCGGGTGTAGGCACCCGGCCAGCATCAGGCGGGCACAGGCCGGGTGTAGGCACCAGGCGGGCACCAGACGGCTGCAGACTGTTGCCAGATCACCGGCCGCACACAGCACACGCGACACACAGCACACCCGGTGCCACGTGACTGCGAGCACGTCGGGAAACACCGGACCGCTCATCAGCAGACTGTCTCAGCACGCGGACCACGTCGCTCATCAGCCGGCTGTCTCGGCACGGGGACCACATCGCTCATCAGCAGACTGTCTCGGCACGCGGACCACATCGCTCATCAGCAGACTGTCTCGGCACGCGGACCACATCGCTCATCAGCAGACTGTCTCAGCACGCGGACCACGTCGCTCATCAGCAGACTGTCTCGGCACGGGGACCACATCGCTCATCAGCAGACTGTCTCAGCACGCGGACCACGTCGCTCATCAGCAGACTGTCTCGGCACGGGGACCACATCGCTCATCAGCAGACTGTCTCAGCACGCGGACCACGTCGCTCATCAGCAGACTGTCTCGGCACGCGGACCACATCGCTCATCAGCAGACTGTCTCGGCACGCGGACCACGTCGCTCATCAGCAGACTGTCTCGGCACGCGGACCACATCGCTCATCAGCAGACTGTCTCGGCACGCGGACCACATCGCTCATCAGCAGACTGTCTCGGCACGGGGACCACGTCGCTCATCAGCAGACTGTTTCGGCACGCGGACCACGTCGCTCATCAGCAGACTGTCTCGGCACGCGGACCACGTCGCTCATCAGCAGACTGTCTCGGCACGCGGACCACGTCGCTCATCAGCAGACTGTCCCCACCCGCGGCAGTAGCACGCCCCTGGTTAAACAGGGAAACACACGACACGGTCTGCCGGGTTTCTTGTCCTACACCGGTCCGCTTGGCTTCCGCGCGATTGCCACATGTCCGCGGAAAGACAATGGAGACCTGATTAGGAACCGCGGCCTACGTCTCCTCAGCACAGATAAGGCATGCTGCTAGAGGCTCCAACACCCACATGCTAGGTCTTGATGGGTAGGGGTAGATTGGCTGGATAGAAAGGTCAGTTGTTGGTGTGGTACGAACCGAGGTCGCATAGAAAGCTATGCTCGCAAAGCTGATGAAACACACATCTTACACAACTGAAACTATTTGGTGTATATTATCGATAAGCTTCAGGAGGAAGCAATACTTCTGTTTATTCTCTTTTCGGGCACCGGAATTAAATTTGTGGAACAAATTACATTTTGGAAGTGTTATCAGCCCTTACCCATGTTCAACATTCAGTTAAGTTTAGAAAAAATATATGGCAGTTTTGAAATAATCGGGGCTGTTTATGTTTTAGCGGGCCAATAAATAATGACTCGTGAATGATTTAGTTTGATAATACAAATCGAAAAGTGGTTACGATATACGTCATATACAAAAGGCAATTGCGCTTAAATACTGATGTCGGCATACCGAACCAAAATAATGATCGAGGATCATATTGGCTGCATTACTTCGAAATATCGTCCATTTGTTTGCCCCTCCCCAAGCGCCAAACGGCGGCCGCCGTGCCGGGTCGAGAGCGCGCGGCGCCCGGACGTCGCGCAGCGCCCAGGGCCAGGGACAATTTTTGATACCAAGCAATATATCGAAAACGGCTGAAGATAACTTACTATTTTCATGGCTTTATACTCGTTCGATTGGACGACTGCTCACCAGAAATAATGAAAATTGTTTTGCGAATTATTTACCCGGTCCTGAACGGGTTTCAATCAAAGGCACTGGCAACTCGACTCGACTGCCGGCTCGACCCGACACGACAGGTGGGTCAACACGACTCCAGCATTAGGCGAGCGCCCACCCGACTCGACAGACGTGCCAACACGACCCGAGCATTAGGCGATCGCCAGTCCGACGTGACAGATGCGTCTGCACGGACCCGACATCGGGCGACCACCGGAACATCTCGACAGGTGTTTGTGTGTGTCAGCAGGGCCGGGTACCAGGCAACCGGCACGCCGTCCCGTCGGGGGCTGGCCGACATCAGGTGGACACACCTGGTGTCCACCTGGTGGTTCGCCCAACTGGTAGCGGCAGCGATAATTGGACGCCACTTCGTACGCGGCGCGTCATCGAAATACCGCGGGCATGGAAGCTGGTACTCGCCCGGTAACTCCAGGCTGCGGGCGGACCGAATCCCTTCCAGAAGGATTGCCGTCACGGGATCGAATTCTGTTAGGATTTGCGTTGATGCTGGCAAATCCAGGATTATTCCATTGATATATTTTTGCGGTCGTAATATTATAAATGAGCAAGACTGGACTGATACCACGTAATTCTAGACGACATGAAACTATGTGGGTGATCGAATATGGAATTCATATTTATCTTCAAACTTGTGACATTATCATGTCAATTTTTACTTTCCAGTAAATCGTGAGCACTTTATCAAGTGCTGCTTATTGTCAAACAGTGTCATGCAACCGTTAAATGAGAAATATTGATATGATAATTTTCTACATAGGATAATGTTTTTGATGCCAAAAAGGGAGTGTGTTATGCTAAGACCAGATATTAAAGAAGGCTCATTGATTGATATTTGAAATTCATGTTCAACAATTTCGGAATACATGCCATTACTTCGGTTTACACGCACCATTCAGACAGCTGCTGGTACCCACACACACTACTCAGACTGTAGCTGGTACTCACAAAATTGGGCACTGCTCGAGGGCTTCTGGCACCCATAAATGGATAATATTCGATGTGCATGATACTCACACAGCTGCGTGGAAAGGCGTGAAAGGGCATCCGTGCAGAGTCTTGGTTAGCCTGCACTGCAGCAACACCTCCACGCACGCATCGTGACCTGGGGGCGACACAGCCAGAACGTGTCAACAGTGTTCGGTGGATATGTCACAGCTGTCTACCGCCGCTCACGACAGATGGCGCGCTATTATCTGATCAGTCCGTGTTCAGTTCTGTTGTTTATTGGATAGTTCGCGACGCACTGTATGCACATTCACGGCTAATAGCGCCGCAAATACTGCTTCGCTGGTGGGCCGATGGATTGTGAATCGTTCCGAGCAGTGTCAGTGTTGAACCCGGGACCTTTGGTACCCAGATCTGAACACCTAACCACCCGGCTATCCCCGTCCCGCCGCGATCAGTTCAGCGCGCAGCGCCGTTTGTTGCAAGCCAGGGCGCAGCTGCAGCCAGCCTGCTCATCTGACTGTGGCGGAGAGGGTCATCCGGGCAGCCGCGCTGGCCCGGTCAGGCAGGGCTAAAATGATGGTTTTTCGTTAGGTGTGAGATATCGACACGAGCAAAGTAGGATGTCGAAATTTTCACATGGAATTAGTGTCACTTAAAATGCCTTTGATGTCTTCCAGACCAAATTTGAGCCAACGGTGTAGGTAGTTATCACTGTACCTTTATCATTTGCTTTGCGATTCATAATTTAAGAAGAGCTATATTCGTGATAAGGATAATAATAACTGTGCTATAAACTGCTATTATATTCCATGTCACATTATAGGTAATCCCTTTACCTGAAATTGCATTGCGAAATGTTCGCGTATCGCCATTCCTTGTTAAGAGCATGCACATGCTGCTTATGAACGAGATACTGTTAGAAAGGAGACACAAAAACTTCATAAGCATCCATCACGGGGCAGAATGTCAATACTACTTGGAGAAGGATATCGATTAAGAGTTCAGAAAGTGGTATATTCCACCATATGTTACAAATAATTGATCACTGCCGTCTGGAGAGGGTCACCCGAGCAGCTGCGCTGACCCCGTCCGGAGCGGGTCACCCAAGCAGCTGCGCTGGCCTCGTCCGGAGAGGGTCACCCGAGCAGCTGCGCTGACTCCGTCTGGAGAGGGTCACCCGAGCAGCCGCGCTGGCCCCGTCCGGAGAGGGTCACCCGAGCAGCCGCGCTGACCCCGTCCGGAGAGGGTCACCCGAGCAGCCACGCTGGCCCCGTCCCGAGAGGGTCACCCGAGCAGCCGCGCTGGCCCCGTCCGGAGAGGGTCACCCGAGCAGCTGCGCTGACCCCGTCCGGAGAGGGTCACCCGAGCAGCCGCGCTGGCCCCGTCCGACCAGAATGTGCCACAGCTTTGAAACCGTAATAACCTCTTTTGCTAGAGCTTCGCGTTGGTGGTGGATTGGGGCTTAGGGGCGCGTAAGAGCTTCGCGTTCTTCTTTATTTAGAAGGATACGTTCTTTTAACTTTATTTCTGCCTATTTTATGCCCACATACTTCATAAAGTGCACCTAATATTTATACGTTTGCGATGGCTTTACAGTTGGGTTGGCTGTTATATGTCAAAGTGTGATTTCCGCTCCCAGAGGTAGATCTCCTTCTAGATCGACATTCACAAACTGTGATCACAACATGTCACTTTGCCACTGTTAAAGACAACAAATAATTATAATTACGTACTCCTAAACTATGCACATGGCCTGCGGCGACATACCTCCGTCCGGGAGTGCACAATGTGCACCGGATCGCAGCCGGTGTTCTAAATCCGTCGCAGCTACTGCCGGTTGACCTGGTGACGTCATACACCACGCGACCTACAGGCTGCTGGAAGGTTGTGCGCAACATTTTTACACTTGCCTTTATGCCTTTATGGTGCAGATAAGCGACTCTATTGATGAGGTAGGGAAGAGGGGTATGACTGACACTCATCTGCCTTTAGCAATGCAATTTGGTGAATGTATCGCATCTGAAATCACTTCAGCCTTTCATGCATGGCTGGGGCGAGTGGCTGCAATAGTTCTCCAGGAAATGCACCAAAGGCTGACATGCATGGATATTGGACTTCACTGCACTGCTAACGCTTACTCTCTGCCGTCCAGCGACCCTACATAGGCGAGCCATACTGTTACAAACTCAGCACAGGCGACAAAACGCTGACCCCCAGCGCCCATTCTGCACGCTCCCGGACGCTCGAATACAAAACGAGATTAAGCCTGAATCGAGCCGGAGTTGGTCCGTTAGCAGCCACTAGTGAACAATTTGGGCTTGATGACTGAGCTACCAGATGGATGGCCGGCTACGTCCGACATACGTGTAGGCGCAATTACTGTTATCAGCGTCCCGTCAAGAGCATTCAGCTGTTGGCTTGATTGTTAATGACCGAACATGCTATGCTGGAATTCGCCAAAACGCGCCCCTAGCCAGGCATGTTGAACACACCTCATGGTGTCAGCCGACCGATCCTGTGAGGTCGAAGCGTCATAAAATCGCATTGGGTTCCGACTTTTAAAAAAAGTCACGCGGGTCTATCCGAGTTAACGCGTGCCCTGGAGGGCCTCTGAAAATTACGCGAACTGCACGTGGGTAGATTCCGGCCCACAAATATCTCGGCTCCTATCAAAGCTAGAGCAACGAAATTCGCAGGGTGGATGTGTACGGCAGTGAACCCTACGTTGCACAAATTTCATGACCTTAGGTCAATATCTTCGAAGCCAAATGAGGTTAAAATGTAAAAATGTTCTGGTTTTGCGTCACTTCACTTGCCATTTTTATGGGTCGCTGTGATTGTGCTTAAATGCTCCAAAATGGACATCAATTATATTTTGAAGATTACTACTGATGCAATACAGCTATCAAACACGGTATTTGACCTCAGGTCACTTATATAGCAGCACTTTACCAGATCATAACCTACTCCAGTTACCGAAACCGGGCCTCCCGCCCGACTACTCCGACAACAATGATAAACAGTAGTTTTCAGGATGTGTTGGGTGTGACATGCAAGGCGACACCAATCGCATGAGTCATTTGCATTTATGACGACGTTCCAGTTGACCAAGTTTGGTTTCATTAACCTGGGAAAATTGCCGCTGTAAAACAGACTATCGTCACGGACGAGCGGAAATTAGCGTCTCATTTCTGCACCATGATTGCAATGAAATACCCAAAAAATGCAAATACGTTAGAGAAAACTGCGAAGAGAATTACAGAGAACTTTTTCTCAATTAATAATAATCTGGATTATGGGAAGAAATCAATCATTGGATCAGAATGAGGCCTATAAGAGCGAAGAGGATTAGGTCAACACACGTAAATCTGAATTTGTCCGGAGTGGGGAAAACTTGCTGTCGGAGTGGCATGAATACAACTATCCCCGCTTGTTGATGAAATTCGGAAACAATATAAGTCGTGATATCGAAAGAAAGTGAAATTTCTGGTTCTATGGATCTTAACTTTGGAGCAGTGTTAGCAGGTTTTAGGAACGTTTTGGTACCATTCAGGAAATTTTCATGGGAAAAATCCTTCCGATATCTTTTATGTATCTCGCCCCTGAATGCTTAATAATATAAATATGAAATGTTTTATCCATCCCATTTGATGAAGAACATATCATTCTCCAAGGAAGCAAAAAGAAATGCATTATCCACGGCTTTTCGTGGCAATGGTTTGAATAGTTCCGGCTGGAGTGGGAAATTGGGAGCGATGAATCCATTGAATCCAAGAACGGACCTTCGTACGCTGTCGGACTGGCAAAGGTGAATTCCTTTATTTGGTTAGCGGAGCGTAGTTATTTTTGTATTCAACGAAGGATTTTCTTTAAAGCTCCTCGCTGCTATCCGGATGGAATTGACTGCGCGTTTGACTCGAGGTATGAGTTTGTACTGCCTGACTATGTACGTATTTACCTATATCAGATATCTTCGCGGTTATTCGAGTTATTGATATGGATAAACCAAAGCTGCAAGCTTGTGTTGTGTGACGGGATATCTTCAGGTAATACAAGGAGCAGGACATGATAATATTAATTGCTGCGATGTTTTGCCGACAAGCGTAGTAATGAACAAAGCTGATTATTTTGCTTTTGTCTGGAAAATCCTGTTTTCACTTGCCACATTTTGAAGCGTGAATGTTTTTCTTTCAAAATGGGGGTTGGGCCTTTTCAGTGCATATTGACTTTGCAGATATTGTAGATATGCATGCATTCTAACATTATTTGTCCTTCATGAAATGTTCAGGGAACCGTTTGGTGCGTCCTGTCCCCATTCTCCATTGAATACCATTATATTTTTGAACAATTCTGGTCTCTGACTTTCTGAATGGACAAGTTTGCAGTTTAAGGTGATTTTACTTTTGAAATGTATTTTTCATGCAACGATTGTGAATGTGTTCATAATGTAGGTACTTATATGATGTGACCACACATTTTTTTTTGGCAAGTGCAGTTGGGTAGCAAAATGACACCAAAAAAAGTGGCTCGGGTTTGGTTGGGAAACATACTATGAAATGTAATCTAAAAAACCGAAGAAAAAAGCTGCAGCTCAACTGGATGCAAGAAAGCCTTTTTAATGGAAATTTTCTAAGAATTTTTTTCCTCTAAAAAATTAAAACTAAAGGGCCTATTCTAACCAAACAGCCTATGCTAGCCTGAGTGGTTTTCTAATTCAAAAACTTTTTTTTCATAATCCTGAATGATCCCCAAAGGAATGTGATAAATGGTTAACTTACAACAAAAACTAATCTAGCATAACTTAGCCAAGCATATGCTTCATGGAGGTAAAATGTGTGTAAAACGTAAAATGTGTGTAAAATGGGAAAGTGAAAATGCCCATGAAAATTTCCATGCTGTGGCAAAACATGGCTCATATCCACCAGTATTTTTGGGATTTGGGGGAAGTGCTACACTTTGTGGCTTACCAGTTGTGTGGATGCTACTCTAGCTCTTGGTGTTCATCCATACATTCTTCTGGGCACGTCTGGACTCTGTTCTGAGGCTTTTCCACAACCGGAGAACATACACATGAATGCATTGGTAGCTGTTTATTAATTCACCTGCACTTCACCAGAAATCACACATGCACAAATGGAATGTTATGGAATGATATGGAAGATGGAATGTTATGAAATATGGAACGTTCAGTGGCATTGACATAATATTCAGACTGCAGTGATCCATATTTTGTCATCTGTTGACATCTGTTGAACTTGTGCATGCTAGCAAGCTGATATTCTTCCAATCTGGCTGGCATCTCATTTTCGGCTCCACTCCTGCCTCCTCTTGGAATGTGCCTACAGATGACCTGAAATAACAAATGTGTATTATCATCAATTATACTGGAAACATTATGTGGTAGGGGACCCAGTATGACTGAATCTTCCTCTCCACCCAGGTTATCACTATTGTATGACATCTAGCTGTCTTGCTAGTTAAGCATGTCTTCATCCAGCAATGCAAGGAGTGTACTTTTTCTGGAGTGTATAATTCTTTGGATGGCAAAAGTTCCAAAAAGGGCCACTTTTCCAATGCTGTCCTACACACCCACCAATACCCACCCAGGCCCATTTACTTCATCCCGCGTAACACACGAGTGGATCGAGGGTCGAAACAATAATTTTCAACTTCATCCTTACCTGTTTAAAGAGACCTGCACCGTTCATACATATTAGCTTAAATCTCATCTCATCCACCACTAATTAGAACGCAACAACAGATTTTCCATCGAAAAGAATCTCCACCTTATTTTCAAATATATTCAATGAGGGATTTACCACCGCATCAGCAGGAAGCTTATTCAATCGATCAACCACCCTTTGAGTTAGTTAGTTAGTTAGTTATTGGGGCTTTAGGGCGCATGAACTACATTGGTCATGTAGCGTCCATAACAATACAACTTATTTACACGTCGATATATCGCAAATGCTAGCTAGTTAAGCTTGCAAAATATTAGTTGACATAACGAAACCTATACCAAATAAACTATGGCAACATTTAGCATTTTCAACGTGGTGCAAATATTACTGAAAATGATATTTCAGCGACGTAGTTAAATAGTCGCCCCGATCGAACAATATCCGAGTCGTTGCCTAAAACCTCCCTGGGTGACAAAGACTGAACACGCCCAAAGTGACTTTTACGCCCCTCCTTGTAGCCGGGGCAGGACAGCAGGACATGCCGCACAGATAAGCGGGCGTGACATCTGGGGCAGCGTGGCACGTCATTACCAGTTAGCAAGTAAGAGTGAGTGACATATGTATGTCCAATTCTCAAGCGACATAGTACCACCTCATTTCGCCTAATCCTACTGGAGTACGAACTCCATTTAATGAGGAAATTCTTGATCGCTTTCAACTTGCTATCGGGTATTGCGTTCCAAGAGCCTCGTCACTTTGTGAGCAGAGTCAGAAATGATTCGGAAGTGGTCACGGGCAGGAAGTGGTAGAGTTCATGAGCATAGAACTAGCGACGCAAGTTTTGCAACAGCATCAGCTAGGTCATTTTCGGGGATCCCCACGTGACTCGGGGTCCAACATAGCACCACTCTTTACCTGTCTGATACACACTGGTAAGACGAGTTAAGTCCGTAAAATGGGGTTTGACGGAAGTGTCCTCAACGCTAAAAGGCTACTTAAAGAATCCGTGAAAACGGTGAAGCAGATCGTCTGATACTTCGATGAAACAGATAGCTTTCAGAATGGCAATACGATCGGAAGAATACACATAAGGATGTGCTGGAAGTGAAAAGCTTCTAACTACAGTACCTGCAATAAAAGCCCTGCAGACGCCGGTCTCAGTTCTGGATCCATCGGCGTATGTTGCAGCAAATACATTGGAACATTAAATGTGCTCCATGCCCAGTGCTCTGAATTCATGTGGTGTAATATCGGATTTCTTTGTGCATGCGAGGGATATGTCGACTTCCGGTGTGGTCAGTTTCCAGGGAGGCGTTGAAATGTGCTCAGGCCGTCGAAATCCCTGGTGCCGGAGACTGCTCTCAGAAAAAAGTCGTCTCATCCTCACTCCGTAGGGGACTGCTCTCGCAGGGTGTTCGTTAGGGAACAGCGTTACTATCCGGTGGAAAAATACATGGGTGTAAGCTGGGTGGTCCGGATATTGCCATAGCTTGCACGCATATCGCATGCCAAGCTGTTCACCCCGCAGTGAGAGTGGAAACTCGTGAACTTCCGCAAGGAGACCCGTCGTTGGAGAAATCCGAAATTCCCCCGTGATGATGCGAAAGGCAGAGTGGTGGACGGTATCCAAGGTGCGTTTGTTCGTCAAACAAGCTCCGTCATAAATAAAACACGCGTAGTCAAGCTTTGATCGAACTAATGATCGGTATAGGAGAAGTCGCGATCCGCGGTCTGCTCCATAGGTCGCACGAGCCACACATTTTAAGATATTCCAAGTATTTATACACTTATCTCGTAGCGTTTAAGATGTTGTCGGTATGTCAAGCGTGAATCAAATTCCACCCCAAGAAATCTCACTACCGATTACACCGGCATCACCTGCCTGCACAGTATGATTTTCATATTGGGACAACAACCCTTTGACTGAAAACCTGTTGTCGCTTAACTGCCCTATACCTTGACTTGTCAAATCTGAATTGATGACCCATATGCGATAGTCTAAACAGAACATCATCATTCAGATTGACCCTACCTAACCCCTTAACGATTTGATACATTACATTATACCATTCCTAAATATCCGACACTTCGGTCACACACTCACACACTCGCGCACTCGCGCACACGCACACACGCGCACACGCTCACACGCGCACCCGCACACGCGCACACGTACACGCACACACACACACAAGATATATATATATATATAAATATATATAAATATAAGTAAGGGCTCCATACCTCTACAGAATATTCTATGTGGGGTCACATATATGCTAAGTGCAGTTTTGTCACGCATTCCTTGCTCTTATTCGCCGTTCAATACGCTGCTTGATGCCAGTACAAAATTCAAAGATGGCGGTCTTGAGGTGAAGATTACGCTACACGTATTGCGTGATACTGTTTGGGTTTGCTTCATAGTAGCACAGACGGATTCCACCATACCGAAGTATCAATTTTGCAAATCAAAGAATGTATCGGCGATAAAAAGCATTGTGTCATCGAGGGAAAAGCTGTATGCAGGGTACGTTTTTTTGTAACACGAGTGGGAAAGGACCAGGCAAGTTTATGTTAGAGGCCCTCTTCTTAAAATCCAGGCACCTACGGAAGACACCCCCATGAACTGCATGCAGTGGTGGAGTGCGAGATATCTTGGGCTCAGTGCTCATGCATGGCTGGCCTCTCAGAAAGCCGCAAGCACTGCATTGCTCTACTCCTACTACGCCTAAACAGGTGAAAAAGTGAAGCGTCGTGTAATTGTTTCGATTGACAGAACTTGCACAGCTTTAATGTGAAAATGATAACTTAGCACTAGCAGTACATAAAATCAGGAGGTTCTGAACCCTGATGACTTATCATTCAAATGTAGAAACCTTGCGGAATTACTGATGCTGCAAACAACTGATTCAACCAAGTTGATTTCATGGGTCTGCTTACACCAAATGCCAAGTCATTTAAATATTGGTGTGAAATTGATGGCAGCAAACATACTGGAGCTAGTAAATTCAAATCAACCAATTAAATAAAAGAATCCAGGTTTTGCTTGAAATACGTCGTTAATGAAGATTAGACTGGATGCAGACAAATCAATCCCATGTTTTCCTCCATAAAGCAAACATAATGAGGCAAGCCTTGCCTACTCATATTTTAATTTTCACAGTTTAGAAACGTTTGTGAATTGTTTGAAAACAATATTTTTGTCAAACTTGGCTGACAAATTTTAGGCCTGGTTAAGTTAAACAAAATTGTGCTTTAAGGTGCTATATAGATTCTTGGGATTTATTTTTTCAATGTAATGTTTTGAAATGTGGTCAACATGTGACCACCAATTTCCTGTGCAAACGCTTACTTTTCAGTTCGCTGGCAAAATAACACCGGGGCATTAAATCTGCTTGCTTCAGACAGTTTGCGGGCAAACGAGCTTTAAATTAGGTAGCATAGCTTAATATATGTACAGCAAGTAAACATGGTTCAAGAAAAGAAGAAATATGCGGCATAGCCTAACCTGACCTAGCCTAGCCTAACCTCCCATATACGGAGCACAAAATTGAGAACAAGTGGGAAGATACTCAACCATTTATTTTCACAAGTGTTCAACTTAAAAACCCAACATAACCTAACCGAACCGGTTTATTTTCTTAAAGAAATAAATTGTTTTTCTTGTAAAACATCAATAAACAAAATATTTCGAAACTAAAAACAAACTGACCTAGCCAAACCAAACCAATACTGACCACTTAGTCTACGTCATGGAGGCAAATGTGTGACAAACTCGTCTTGTTCAAACCATGAAGCACAACAATACCTTTAAAAAGCCGGCACACCTTGTATACATTACACCTTCTCCAAGTGCCATTTTTCGACATCAATTTCGTCACCAACTGAAAAATTAGGGCGAATTGAACATGTTTAACATATATCACTGAAAAGTGTGCATTTGCGTCAGGAATGAGTGGTCACATCACTCGGTCATTTTAAGAAAGATGTCTTTGAAAATTGTTCTTGAAATGTCATTTTCGAATTAAAATAGGTGTATCCGAAATATCTGATATTCTCTTCTTCACTTAAAAGGAGCATGATATCGCATAAAAATTCCGATGGCGAATACCAGTATTGTGTGACCATTAGGAGGGCAATCAAAATATTGCTGTTGCATGTCTTTGATTCTTTTGGTGGGCGTTGTACTACCAATACGAAAAGTCATAGCCCCCAGCCCCAAAATCATGCGTTAGGTTATAAATGCACTTTTTCAAGTCCAACACAAGTCTTCTCCGGCATAGCAGCTCCAGGTTTGGGCTGGCTCATCAAAACCTACCTTCCAAACCGAACCAACCCTAAGGATGCTATGAGTGGCACATTATTGTTTCCAAATTATTTATTTTTTGTAGCGCGCCAGATTTGTCACACTTTTATCATAAACTCAGTAGTAACGTGTCTGCCGATAGGTGGGAACACTTACGCCTTCAACTTTGAATACCTTATACTCTTCTTAACGATTCCTAGTAATTCCATTACCCTGACGCCAGGGCGGGTACATTGGTTTTCTGCCTTAAGGCCATTTGAAACTAGTATACCTAAGTCTCTTTCCTGTTCAACAACATCCAGTTCTCTACCTCCAATTGTATATCAGAAAGTCTCACCTGAAGACCCCAGATGCATAGCCTCATGCTTTTCATAACTGAAATACATCTGGCATTTATCAGACCACGTCTTTTAGGTCCTCCGAGTCTAGTTGAATATCAATAGATTGATCTGCATTGACAATATAAGTTGATAGGACTTGATATTGTGAAATAGTACGATATGACATGCATATGATATATTATGATATTGATGTTGGCCTTGTGACACTCCACTCATAGCATCCTTCCATTAAGATTTATATACAATTAGCACTACCCTTTGTCTTCGTCACATCAAAAACGCTGCAATCAAACGCAATTACTTTTCCAACAATCCCACGCTGCTCTAGTTGATGAATTAGACGTCTGTGTGGAACTCTACCAAAAGCTTTGCTAAAGTATAGGTACACTACATCTATCCGGCTTGGATAGCCTACTTCTCTAGTTGCATGCATACTCCATGAAGTTCAGTAGGACAGCTAAACAAGATCTCCCAGTTCGAAATCCATGTTAGGTGTCCCCTAAAAAAAATTGTGCATATCTAGATGAATCTGAACATTCAATTTCATTAGTTTTTTTTATAGTACCTTGTGAACTGTTGAGGTCAGACTGACTGGCCTGTAGATTCCTGCACCCTTCATACTTTCCTTTATTTAAATTGATACATTTGAATTTCGCCAACATTCAAGCGTTTCAGAATACTCCACTGGACACCTGATAAGGATAGCCCAGCGAACCGATAAAACTAGAGCACACTCGACTAAAATCCTAGCAAAATGGTGCCTCACGGATATGCAAAGCACCAACAACAAACAAAATACCAAGTTGTCCGAGTCTATTGGATGGTTGGTTATTTTAGCTTAGGGGCGCATCTACTGCGATGGTCATACTGCGCCCATAAAAATGTTATATGGCTTCAATGGTCTTAATCGGTCGAACAGTAGTACACGAACCTGCAGAATACAGGCAGGTCATTCCAATCTCCTAGCGTTGCATGTCAGTGAGGTGTATAGATCGCTATTAAGTCGATATCCGAAAGGAAGCGAAAAAGCTGTCCCGAAGCTACCGCGCGCGAATTGTCACCCAGGAGATCGCGAAGCGACCTAGGCCACGAAATTACAAAAAGTCGTTTGCGATCATCGGCTAGCAGAGGACATGAAATCAACACGTGACGCACTAACAGTGGTGCGTGACACCGAGGGCAGTTTGGTCCATTCTCTCCACAGAGCAGACGTTGGTGTGTTGGATGAGTGTGCCCAAGCCGAAGGCGGCAGAGCACGACCTCGTCTCGCCTCGTCCTGCGATAGGACGATGCTCACTCTACAAGGCATGGCTTGGTAGTCCGTAGGTTGTTGCCTAGCAAACTGACCCAGCTATTCCGCCAATTTTTCCAAAACAAAAGTCGTGATCAAACGGTGGTATTCCCTCGCGGGGAGCGGCATAAACCGCCGGTATTGGGGTTGGGCGGCACGCTTCGCGGCAGCATCAGCTGTCTCATTCCCCACAATGCTCTGCCCACAATACTCTGCCTTAACATATAAATAGGTAATATTATATACCAGCGTGATTTTTAAGCGGTCCGATGCAATATTTCTCTACCCCGGCGACATCATTGGTGGCCCCAACAGTCTCCATGGATTGTGGAACAAAAGGGCACTGTCCTCTTTGCCCCTCCTTCGGTAGACCACTGACACATAAATTACCTATATGCGAAGCCAGGAACTCAGCTACGAACTCTCCAACACCAAGTAATTAATCGTAGGGAAATTGTTCCACTCGAATCTCCCGCTCTTCACAAGCAAAAGGCATGGCCACGGCTAATGCAGCGGGCAATTCACGTCCTAATGGTATGTGTCGCCGCTCTGGAGGATGCATCTGGAAGTTTTCGCGCGTTGTCTCCCATTGGCTCCCCATAGTTACAAAGCAGCGTCTGGGCAGCTTCGGGGACGTCGGCAAAAATGCACCCCAACGGTTTCTTATACACAGAACCGAAGCCCGTCCTTGGAACTCCACCTCTCCAGGCTTGATACCACCAACTGCAGCTGCCTTGCCATCGACGGAACACTCGTGTGCAGCACAAAATCGCGACGTCATGCACGAACAATGATCTACCTACATTTCGTGGGAGGGACTCGCAGATATCATTATCATAATCGCGAACAGCGCCACGCTGAGCACACTCCCCTGTGGTACCCCTTCTGTTTGTAGGAACCAATCTGACAAGCAACTTCCGACCCGCACACGAAAAAAGCCGCCTCAACAGAAAGTTATGGAGGGGGAGGGCCACAGATCCGCGAATTCCACACTGGAGGACTTTCATCATGCCGTAGCGCCAGGTGGTATCATACGCTCCGTGAATGTCGAAAAATACTGCACCACTTTGTGTCGACTTAGCTGGAACGCTGCACGTACCACGGTGTGAAGAGCTAATAGGTGGTCAATGGTGCTGCGGTGTTTCGGAAAACCGCATTGTGCGTTATTTAAAATGCCGCGTTGTTTTAAAAACCAGGCCAAACGGACGTTTACCATCTCCTCCATCAGCTTGCAAAGTGATGATGTCAGTGATATTGGTCAGTAGTTCGCCGGGTCTACGCCGACTTTGCCGGGCATTACGACTGTTATCATAATGGCTTCACGAAAAGTGTGTGGGAAGTCCCCTTTCTCCCACAGCCGGTTCAGGGTTGCCAGTACGGCATCAAGTGTGCATAATGGAAGATGTTTCAGCATATCATTGTGCATCTGATCCGGACCTTCAGACACGCTTCGAAGGGTTGCAATGGAAGAACCTAGTTCAATCATTGTGAATGGCTCGTTATAACCTGTACGCTCAGAAGTGGAAAAGTGCAGTGTCTGTTGCTTGCACCTGGCTTTGTGGCGTGTGAATAAATCGTCATCAGGGTACCGACATCGGTTCGATATTGCTAGAGCCATCTCATTGACCACGTCGACCGGCTGGGTGATGTCTCGGCCGGCGACTCCCAGTACTGGCAGAAGGGTAGAGTTGAACTGGCCTGCGATACGTTTAAGGCTCGACCAGACCTGTGAGACAAGTGTGAAGCGATTCAACTTGCTTACGTAGTCCCTCCATGAGACATGTTTAGCCTCCCGGATAGTGTGTCGAGCATCGGCTCGCGTCTGCCGGAAGGCAATGAGATTCGCGGTACTATTTTTTCAAAGGCTCTGTAGGCGCGTCGTCTAGCCCGAATAGCCCGCCGACAATCCCCTGACCACCATGGAACGGGCGCACGACGGGGAGTGCCAGAGGTGCGAGGTATGTAGTCAGTTGCGGCTTGCACGAGAAGGTTGCTGAGTGCTTCCACCGACATAGGGGTGGCACCATGCCTCACGGACAGAATCTATTCTAGTTGAGTTTCGCATGCTACGAAGTTGGCCTTCTTAAAATTACATCGCCATGGTCGCGTCCGAGTACTGCGCAATACTTGTAGTCTAGCCATACCGGAAAGTGGTCACTGCCGAGGGGTCGTCGGCCGCAGACCAGCTAAAAAATTGTGCGAGTTGAAGGCTACACAAGCTGAGGTCCAGAACAGATGTATAGCCTGAGGGCAGGGTAAGATGAGTCGGTGCTCCAGCATTTACAATGTACAGTGATACGTCGTGCCTAAAATATTTCACACAGCAACCCTGCGCGTTAACATTTTCGCATCCCCATGCCGTAAGATGAGCGTAAAAATCACCTAGTATTAAGGCCGGCGTGAACACCTCAGACATGGGGCGTCGTAGTCCATTAGACGGAAACCCAACAACAGGTGGTAGGTAGAGTGAGCAGATAAACATTGGGCGGCGTTTAAACTTCACTGTTACTGCAACGGCCTACAGCTTGGCGTGCAGAACCCGCCACACTATGGTGGACAGCCAGCAGTACTCCACCATATGCAATGGTGTCTGAGGGCATGTACATTCGGAAGACCGAATAACATTTTAGTCTATAAATGTAGTCCTGTGCCACAATTGCTTCCTGCAAACAGACGACCGCCAGGCGGTGGC
The DNA here is from genome assembly GCA_034440575.1 of Imbricaverruca yamaguchii. Classification (NCBI taxonomy): domain Eukaryota; kingdom Metazoa; phylum Arthropoda; class Thecostraca; family Neoverrucidae; genus Imbricaverruca; species Imbricaverruca yamaguchii. The sequence goes on along the minus strand of JAOTOL010001129.1, from coordinate 156,446 downwards.
GGTTTAAGAGCATCTGAAGGTCTTCTGTGATGGTTCTCAGACCGCTATAATTCCATTGTAAAATGGGCCACAGTTGAACCATTTAAACCGGGTTAAAATAGGTATGGCAAATATCACACACAATATCATAGATGGGCGAGTCTAAAACAAAAGGGGCTGCTAAAATGCATCGCCAGTGCACTATAAAGGCGGAGCTGACTTGGTGTCCACGGACGCCCTCGGGCGAGATCTGGGGCGTTCCCCACCGGGCGGCGATGGTGTCCATGGGGAAGATCGCTTACATCCCATCCCGGGAGAAGGCCAGGGTGCGACTCTCTCCCACATGGGGTGGAGTGGGAGGAGGTCCCATGACCCTCCCAGTCTCTGCGGTACATTGGGGACTGGCTCTGGTACTTGGGGACGGTGGAGGTGTCGCCCTGAAAGGCTGTCCACCAACTCTGACGCTCGGCGACGGCTCCCTGGTCCATGCGTCTGATCGTGGCGTCTGGTTCGTGCTGCCCGACCAGACGCACCGATATCGGGTGCCCCCTACGGACGTCAACCGAGAGGCGTGGTCGGGTAACCGCAGGAGCGACCACCGGGACTCGTCGAGAGGTCACGTCAAACTCCCCTGAACTGGTTGGTGGCGGTGGGAGAGTTGGTGTGGATGGTACAGGGATGGGCTGGGCTGGTGTTGGATCGGTGGAGGTGGCGGATAAGGATTCCAGGTGGTTATCGGAGGGCCTGGCGGACCTTTTGGTTCGCTGGACTAGTTGCCACTTCTCCGAAGCTATATCATGAGAAGGTCGCTCATCTGGTTTGGTTGTGCAGTTGGCGAATCGACGGGTACGCCGAAGCAGCGGAGGAGCGCACATATTTGTGCTATCAGTCCGTTGGTTCTATTTTCCTCTATTTGGAATGGGACTGATGTGGTGGTTTTAACTTTTGACAAGTAAGATATTTTGTCGTTAGACTGACCATAAATCTCCTGAGCCTCAAGAAAGGTTATTTTGCGGGCGTGCTTAATTTCGATGATTTCCTTTTATTCTACATAGCTCGTACAAGTGCGGTCAAAGGAGGCATGAGAAACCTGTCCCCGACCACAGTTTATGCAGTTGAGTGTATCGGAAGCGGACTGCCGTGTGACGTGTTCAGAGGAAGCACACCTGCCACATGCTGAATGGTTCCTGCAGAACGGGTTTGTGTGGCCGTACCTTTGGCATTTAAAACATGACATCGGATTGGGAAGGAATACTCGTACCTTGACACGCAGGTAACCCACTAGTATATCAGATGGCAAATATGTTGCGTTAAAAGTTAAGATGATGTTGTTTGTCGTAATCAACAGGTGACGGGTGCAAATTAACACCCGATCATCTCGGACTATCTTCACAATTGACACCCAGGGTAATCACGTGCCCAGATTCCGAATATGAAAGTCTTAGGTCTGTCGGAGCAGTGGGTTTTGAGTTACAGCGTCGGGCAGTTTTTGAAAAGTTCGAATACAAGGTTTCTTTGGGACGCCATAACCCCCACAAACTAAACGTAACATAGTGGTATTATATATTGTTAGAATTGTAAAATAACAAGAATTGTTGTGGTGTAGGTCATTTTTGAAAATTTCGAAATTTTGTTCTTAAACGTTTTGTGGGCATTTTTTTATATGTGGCCAGTTAAAAAGCATTGTTATTTTCGGCCGAAAATATTGCCTATGGCATTACTAACTGGCATGCCAAAAAAATGGATAGGTATTTTATAAATAAATATTTTAACCCATTTTCTTCATTTCAGCCATGCCATGATAATTTGTGCTTTTCACATACTGCCGCCGCGCATAGCTCATGCACATACGTATGGCATCAAATTCAAATGTTTCAAGTTCAATTATCTAGGCAAAGCTCGTTCGGACATTTCAAGAACCCTCCCCACTCAGTGTCGGTGGAAGGTAATTTTGGATTGGGGGCACGCGATTCCCATGGTGCCCCCACTGCCGGGTGCCCCCTGGGCAGGGGGGGAAGCCATGTCTTTGGCGGAGTGCTGCCCCGGTAGCGATCAAAGGTCCGATCCTGGGGGGGGGAGGGGACGCGATATCCGAGGCCCGCCGGTACACATCGAACGTCCGATCCAGGGGGGGGGGAAGCGATGGTTCCGCTAGTGCTCCCCTTGGCTGTTATGCCACCTTGGCCCTGTGCCCCCTCCTAGAATTCTGGGGGGGCAACTGCCCCCGCCTCCCTGTCCCCACCCAAGCCACCTTCCCCTCCCCTCCACAACCTCCTCCCGCATCTTGCGTCCGGGCTGAAGAACGTGAATATCTGTGCTGTCCATGGCATCCTCTGGTGTTATGCTCAAATTCACCTGGTCATTTTTCGTATTTTATTTTAGTACAATTCTCACCGCTACATTGTATGAAACAGAAAATACTGATAATTAACATATTCATTAGGCGTGTTTATTGAAAAACTGCACGCACCATAGGCGTGATAACGTCTGATTTGCGTGGCTCCGCCCAACCTGTCACCCTATTGGAGCGGACAGTGTTATCCCCCCACTCTTCCTAGAGAGTTCAAAGTTATGTAAGGCTATGCCGGAATTCAAGCGGGTATCTAACCGCGCTTTTATCTCGCCGCGACAACACGTGGCCAGATTCACGGAAATCCGGCGAAAACTGACCGATAACGAGAGGCGACAGGGGGACTGATGGCGCACCCCACTGATAAGGCACCAACCCCTATGAACCACGAGCGTTTGAACCAGGAATTTGCTACAACAGCTATAATATACACCTGCGCCCTTACAACTTGTGGTAATCCATTTAAACCAGCACAACCTAAGACCAGCAATATACAGCACGGATCCTCGAGTTCTTCAGCCCAGCCGGGGCTGGGGTGAAGCAGGACGCGGGAGGGGATTGTGGAGGGAGATGGGGGAAGGTGGGGGTGGGGGAGTTGCCTTGAAATGGTCAAAGGAGCTTTTCATAGGTAATGGAATTTGGAGGATTTAAATTTGACATGTCATATGTTTGTATTACTTACGATATGTGCAGCCGCAGGGCGTCAAAAGAGCAAATTTGCACTGCACGGCAGAAATAAAAAAATGTGGAAAAATATTTATAAAAACCTATCTCCGATTTTTCGCATACAGGTTAGTAATATCATAGGCAATATTCTGGGCCACCAAAATACATTTATTTTAACCGGCCACATATAAAAATGTACACATTTTTACCAAAATTGTACTAAACAAAAATTCGTAACTTCAACAATGAGCTACACCACAACAATTCTTGTGATTTTACGGTTCTAACGATATATCATTTTACTAGGTCGCGTTCGGTCTTATGGGAGTTATGGCGTCCCAAAGAAACCTTGCATTCAAACTTTATTTTTTTAAAACTGCCCGAGGCTATAACTCAAAACCCACTGCTCCGATAGACCTGAGACTTTCAGATCCGGAATCTGGGCACTGATTACCCCGGGTACCAATTTTCAAGACAAACCGAGATGGTCGGGTGTTCATCAACTGTTGAATCGTGCTGGAATTCCCCAGCTACCAAAGCTAGTGTGGCTCCTATCGGCGCCGAATGAGCGGATGGTCTGGTCACCATGAGTGGGACCAGGGCCCAGTTTCACGAAGATCAATCTGTCTCATTTAAGACAAACTTGTCTTGAATAAGACTTTTTCAGCTTCATGAAAAAGTCTTATTTAAGAAATAAGAATGTAAAACTAAGAAAAGAAATCAAGACAAATTTCTTCTTATTCCAGACAAAATGGACGGTTGAGTTTCATGAAAGCTAGATTGTAAGACAAATTCACCCAAATGTCTTAGGTTCACGAGCAAGAATTCAAGCACACAATTCTTGCGTAAATTGCATGTAGGGCTGCAGTGTCGTGGAGTGTTTCTCGGCCGACCCCTTAAAACCTAAAATTAACAGGGACCTCATGTCCCCCCACTGAAAACAATTGGCCCCATAAAAGTGGTGTCTCCCCCGCCTTATACTTGGATGCTAGGTCAACTGATAACGGTGGGGGTCAGAGGTAAAACTTCACCGATCAAACAATTTGAGTAGTATGAGGAAGTGCCCTTTTATTCAAGACCCTCGAGGGCTCTAGGGTCATCCCAGTTAATGGCAGGTATACATGCAGGTTTCTGAAAATTATTGGAAAAAATTATGTGTTACAATAATAATTTACAGGGAAACATGAAGGCAATGGGCGGGTCCAAATGAATAGTGAGATATGCCACAAAAAGTAACGTGTCATTTGGAATTGTTGAGCATGTTGAAATTAGTTGGGGTAAGTCAGCATTCAGGGAGGTTGCAATTGTCCTCCCAAAAGCATGCAGAGCTACACCAATGATTTCAGGGGATCCTCTGACCCCTGACTACCTGAACCACTAATTGTATCGTTCTCCAATCACTTCAGCACAGAACTATTCGTCAAATTCATGCTCACCTTTTCCTTGTCCAATATTGCTCGGAACACTTCAGTTTTTTTCTGGCGTTGCTGGCTTCTGCTCCCCATGATGAATGAATGTAAGAATTAACGTACTATCTTCAACCTCAACTCAGTCACATATTGCAGCTACTGTAGCCATCTATTATCGGTATGCCCTAATGCTGTCGGCCAGTAAGGCTGATAATGTAGACAAACAACTAGTGAGAAAAACCGGCGATCGCAACCCGTCGTTTTTTAAGCACTTCATTCATTTTATGTTACACATTGTGTGTTGAACATTTTTAATGTATTGCAGTTAGAAGTAGGTATCTATTTGCAACGCGAATAAGACATTATCGTGATCCTAACATTTCAATAACACACACATTAAGAAACCACCTCTAGACAATATCCTCGAACAATCGAAAAAGTAAGACGTTTGAAACTAAGACATCTTGAATTTCATGAGTGCTTTTAAAAGATTCTTAGTTTTACATTTCTTAGTTTTCAAATGTCTTAGACTTTCGCGAAACTGGCCCCAGGGGCCAGTTTCACGAAAATGCCGAATATTCAGGTCATTTCAAATTCCAGCGTGAAACAGGACGGATCTCTCCTCAATTTCTTCCATTGAGCTCTATAAAAAGCATGGTCTGGAGAGCAGCCATATCGCGTAAACCAGTGCCTCTGCACCAGGAGCAGGCCATGTCGCACTACCAGTGTCTCTGCACCAGGAGCGGGCCATGTCGCACTACCAGTGCCTCTGCACCAGGAGCGGGCCATGTCGCACTACCAGTGCCTCTGCACCAGGAGCAGGCCATGTCGCACTACCAGTGCCTCTGCACCAAGAGCGGGCCATGTCGCACTACCAGTGCCTCTGCACCAGGAGCAGGCCATGTCGCACTACCAGTGCCTCTGCACCAGGAGCAGGCCATGTCGCACTACCAGTGTCTCTGCACCAGGAGCGGGCCATGTCGCACTACCAGTGCCTCTGCACCAGGAGCGGGCCATGTCGCACTACCAGTGCCTCTGCACCAGGAGCAGGCATGTCGCACTACCAGTGCCTCTGCACCAAGAGCGGGCCATGTCGCACTACCAGTGCCTCTGCACCAGGAGCAGGCCATGTCGCACTACCAGTGCCTCTGCACCAGGAGCAGGCCATGTCGCACTACCAGTGCCTCTGCACCAGGAGCGGGCCATGTCGCACTACCAGTGCCTCTGCACCAGGAGCGGGCCATGTCGCACTACCAGTGCCTCTGCTCCAGGTATCAGCAGTTTATCTGAGCATGACACTGATGAATGGCAGAGTGGTGACACCCTCAGTGATGCCACGTGCCAGAGTGTCCCCGCTGAAGTGTTAGCTTACCCAAGCCGAACTGTTGGGTAGCTTGCTAGTTGCCTGTCTGTTCAGCTTTCTGCGCGGAACTTTTAAACTGCTACTAAAACTCCATATAATTGCTTGGACCATCGTGCTCTGCTGGATCCGAGGTGATTCGTCCCGATGGAAACAGTTTGCGAGGAACAGAGTAGCTGAAATTTACCGATCCCTCGCTCTAGGTTCACTTCCCCGACAGGATAGGCCAGCGAACCTGATGGCCAGGGAGACATGGCTGAGGATCTGATCATTTGCAACTTCTGGTATGTTGGACCGAACTGGTTGAAGGAGTGTGGCGAAGGTGGTACAGATAATCCTTCAGTAGCAGTCCCACTGGCGGAGGGATCCGCCGGCGATTCGTCAGCTGGTATCTGTTGCCGCTGACTCGCATGCAGCACCGGTCTTTCGTGTAGGACGTTTCTCGTCATCCCAGAGTCAGATATCAGTAAGGCTATGCATCGCAGTCACTTTGTTCCTCATAAACTGCTTATATCGAGTTGAATCACCTCGGATCCAGCACAGCACAATGGCGAAGTCCGTCCAGCCCTTATAACGAGTCACAAAGCTGAACAGGCGGGCAGCTAGCAAGCTACCCAACAGTTCCAGCGTGGCTAAGCTGACTGACAGGAATTAGTAAGCACGTGACACGGGCGTGCCCAGGCAGGATGCCACACGTGGGGGCTGTGGTGAAGCCAGTCGCATAAGTCATCAGTGGCATCAGTGGCATCAGTGTCTCACCGTTGTAGCAGGCCCAATGCAGAGGCGTGCAGCCCTGCTCGTCCAGCAGCGCCTCTGCCTGACCCCGACCAACCGCCTGCAGCAGTGAACCCAGCACGCCCACATGGCCGGCGGCCGCCGCCAGGTGCAGCGCCGTCTTCCCTGTGGAGGGGAGAAACACATCAGCCCCTCAGAGGTGAACCCAGCACGCCCACATGGCCGGCGGCCGCCGCCAGGTGCAGCGCCGTCTTCCCTGTGGAGGGGAGAAACACATCAGCCCCTCAGAGGTGAACCCAGCACGCCCACATGGCCGGCGGCCGCCGCCAGGTGCAGCGCCGTCTTCCCTGTGGAGGGGAGAAACACATCAGCCCCTCAGAGATGAACCCAGCACTCCCACGTTGCCGGCGGCCGCCGCCAGGTGCAGCGCCGTCTTCCCTGTGGAGGGGAGAAACACATCAGCCCCTCAGAGGTGAACCCAGCACCCCCACATGGCCGGCGGTTGCCGCCAGGTGCAGCGCCGTCTTCCCTGTGGAGGGGAGAAACACATCAGCCCCTGAGGTGAACCCAGCACTCCCACGTGGCCGGCGGCCGCCGCCAGGTGCAGTCTTCTCTGTAGAGAGAAGACACACATCAGCATCACAGCGGTGAATCCAGCACAGCCACGAGGCCAGCGGCGGCCGGAGCACACCAGTTAGTGCTACTGGTGCACTCCGTACAACAGCGTTAGAGTACCCACGCTGCCAGAGTATCAGCCGACTGCAACATATGATCGAGAGGCTAACTGTAGCAAACCTACCTGGAATGCCTACAAGCGCACGTAACTAATCAACACCGGGACAACAGAGGCGCTCAGGTCAAATAATAGATGAGGTGTGAATGCGTACATAATGAGCTGTAAGTGCACTGTTTGACGAGTAGTAAACAAGACAAATCAACCAACGCCATACACATAGTATTGAATAGTCATCAATTGGCCAGACATTTCCAGACAAAACTTCTCAACTACATCTTCCACTGCTGCATCACAGCATATCATACATATTTTTGCTCACTAGAAAATGATCCTTGAATCACATTCAACATTGATTAGACTACATGATATGCTTCTGTAGGACATGAGCGAGCTCGAGTTAACGACAACGAAGGAATGGCCAACCTGCTACTTCTATCGGGTAAGTATGATTATTTGGAGATCGAAGACAGTGAGGGAATATATTTCAGTGGGGACTTCAAAGACGATGATGAATAAGTATATTCCTGTACTTAATTCTCACTGCATGCTTTTAGAAGACTAAGAGATAATATGCTGAGATCAGAATTTACCAAGACAAACTTGAATCCGGCGAAGTATGCACACTTCTCACTAATTAGATGACTGCTCCTTGTACTTCATATCCACGCCTATGTAAATATGAACACATCCTGGAAGAGGAGCTGCCACCCACCAGGTTCACAATGCTCGGATGAGAGATGTTCAGGCGAGAGAAGCTACATTTTCGAGAAACATCACACAACATAAACACGTCAAGATGTCATAAAACGGTCACGCACTTCCCTCAGGACAAAAAACACTGAAGTATCGGATCTAGCCAGCTCCAATGACGTGACAAACGCGCCGCGGAACGTGCGCCGGCCCGCTGGGTGTTACATCAGATGTGACCGCTCTCGTCACCATGGCTGTGGCACCGTCCCGCTGGTGTGGAGCCCCTCACCATCGCCGGCTGGTGACCAAATCTCAATATTCCGCCGGCGCGAGTCGGCGCAATATTGGCCCTCATACGGTGACAGTCGCATACTTATGGCCGATCAGAGGCCAAACGGAGCGGATATATTCGCGATCAGGCGCTGCCTTGGTGACAAATTACGTGGACAAAGACGGAGTAGATGTGCTACCGATCCGGTGGCGGGTATACATCTGAGGCGTACATATCGCCGATCACGCCACTCCCGACTGACGCCCTCTTCAATGTTCCCACAGCGTCAAACGGAGCAGCATCAGGCCACGAGCGGCTGCCGGTCAGCATGCCGTCATAGGTCACACTTTGTGTCATAGGTCAGGCTCTGTGTCATAAGTCACACTCAGTGCTGCATCAGGATCCGTGCCATAGATCACGCCCCGTGCCCAATGTCACGCTCCGTGTCATTGGCCAACATCAGTGTCATAGGTCACACCTCATGTCACTCTTCGTGTCATATGTCAGGATCAGTGATATAGGTCACGATCCGTGCCATAGGTTACGATCCGTGCCAGTAGGCTACGCTGCGTGTGATAGGTCAGGCTCTGTTGGCCGGCTGTGCCGAGCGCCGAGTTACTCGCCTCGCATTGTCATGTGTGAGCTCGTGCTGGGAAGAAGCAAACTGGCGCCACACGCAATCGGCGCAGTGATGGTGTTCAGGGATTAGGGGATCCATGCGCTGGGGCCGACTGTCGTCACTGACCCTGATCCCATCACTCGGTGCGACAACTCCAGTGGGCCCGCAGAATGTCAACCCATAGGGCAAGGTGTGGCCAATGCGCCGACACGACAGGCCGGTTGCCGTGTGCCCGACCCTATCGCCTCTGTTGCCCACCCCACCCCCGCCCCAGCCGGGACTGCGCGCGACCGCCCGGAGCGACTCGCGCCGTCTTTCTCCAGGGCAGGGCGGGACGATGTGGGTCGGCGCTCTGACCAACCGGCAAACCGGCTAAGCTGCAATGAAAACAACTGTAACCGCCACGGTTCAGAGGCGAGGGATAACACGATATCACCATCAAGCTGTTGAGCCTATGGCCAGACAAACATCGGATCGCCACCTCGCCATGGCCGTAACCCATGGAGGGGTGGCTAGAGGGACATGTCCCCATTTCTGAGCAGTGACGATATGTCCCCTTCAATTTCTTTCGTATCACCCAAGCCTCAGCTATCTGAATATGATCGCGGAACAATTATACCTATTCATTTGTAAAGTGTAACTATCTATGCAAGAGGATTACCAAAAATACTAGAAGCCGATCTGGCCAATCAACGGGATTCACAGGCTATCTGCCGTCACAGGCGTCACGGCCAATGGGTTTGCCCGTGACGCAAACACTTACAGCATTGATCTTTAGTGATTGTAAAATCGGAACCTGTACATACGACATAATGCTAGATGTTCATAGGCAGTGATAGGGAGTGTAACTTGCTAATTTTGGCGAAACTGCTTATCCCCCCAAATATCATTTTTGACAATACTAAAACTGAAAACCAGACGTTGAAAATGAAGTGGCTGAAATCCAAGGATTCTTCTCTTTGGGGACTACCCATATATCTTGCCCAAACCTACCGCTTCCCTGATTTGCCCCTCCCCACTTTCGAAACCGTGGCTACACCACTGAACCTCACACACCAGCGAACCAAACAGCCGGAACCAGCCTGAGGAACACCGGGCACCACTCCAAACACCAGCGAACCCAGCAGCCGACACCAGGCTGAGGAACACCGGAGCACCACGTCACACACCAGCGAACCCAGCGGCCGACACCAGACTGAGGAACACCGGAGCACCACGTCACACACCAGCGAACCCAGCAGCCGACACCAGGCTGAGGAACACCGGGCACCACTCCAAACACCAGCGAACCCAGCAGCCGACACCAGGCTGAGGAACACCGGAGCACCACGTCACACACCAGCGAACCCAGCAGCCGACACCAGGCTGAGGAACACCGGAGCACCACGTCACACACCAGGGACGGCCGACGCCATTAACCTGAAGTGGTGCCGGCTAATTTGGAAACGGCCACGACGAATTCAAGTCACGGAGCCGGCGTCGACCGTCAGCGCCGACCACAGCCAATTAAATCATCGACGCCAATTACACTCACACTCACACTCGCACATTGGGAACGGTGCCGGTGCGGCCGCCGTCAGGCTGTGGGCGAAACGGCAGAGCTGGTGCCAATCCTACCAACACAGCTACCACGGCCTGCGACGCAAACTGCTCGACAAGCAACGTGCCTGGAGGAAAAATGAGCAGACCACCTCTACATGCTTCCGCAACATCATGCTTGATATCATCCTAGTAAGTAATGGCACAGCCAGATGGGTAGCAAGAGGGCACTGGTCCTCTCTGAAATTTTTATGGACACCCCAGTCGCTGCAGGAGCACCCCTGTAGTGTGCAGACGGACACCCAATAGTGAAGCATGCCATAGTGCTGCCCCCTATTCATTCACACCCCTGCTCAGCAGTTGCATGGCATCCCTGAAGAAAACAGCATTTCAGTCATTATAGGCGACGTTGACCTTGTAAGAAGAACATTTCTGTGCAGTACAGGGGCACCTACCAGCAGCCGCGGGTGCATCAAAACAGTCATAGCGGCATCCCAACCAATTCCAGTAGTCTTTGCGGCATCACAACCCATCCCGGCTGTCACGGCGGCATCCCAAACAATCCCAACAGACATGGCGGCATCTTGACCTGATAGAATATGTAGTTGACTAGTTGGTTGGTTACTTGAGTTTTAGGGCGCATCGACCAGGTTTGGTTATTTAGCGCCCTTAGGGGTATTTCAGGGTGGGCCAGGAAAGTCCCGCATTTGCTTTCGCAATTGTTAAAAAAACGTAAATCACCAATTCCACGACAAATCGACAAGCGAACGGGCAAAAATAGAACCAAATAGTTCAAATTTTGATTAAGAAGCCTGTGTGGGGTTATCTGATGCGGCGAATTAAGCCATTCCATCTTTTACAAAGATCAGGTCAACCAAGGAGCTTTATCCTCAGGCACTTTTAGATGTCACCTAACAAGGGTGTCTTTTAACCCGGCCCCCGTCTCTACGGTAAGATCCTCACACCCCGGGGGCGGATTCTGAACTCTAAACTAAGCGTCGCACGAAAACGAAAGAGGTTTTAACGGAATGCGCTCGACGAGTAGGACCCGGGTCCACCCCCAAAACAATTTCTCCCCAAAAGTGAGTCACTAAAGGGGCTAGATTTTCACTTCTCACGACTTGCATTCTGTTTTGGCTCTGGGGAGTTCATTTTGGGGATATGAGAAGAAAAATTGTAATCAGAAAAGGACAGGGAAATCGACCTGGACCAGGGCCTTTGTTGGTCTCTCAAATATTTTTGGGTTAATTTCAAAATTTTGAGTTTTCAGGTTTTCTTTAATTCGCCTTCTCTAATAGTCAGTGCAGACCGAGAAACGTTGTTGGAAGTCAACTTGCTCTCATAAAAAATGCCTACTTTAGCCAGATTCTTCAATTTGAACTCCAATAGGCAAATATGCAAAATTTCTAAGTAGTTAAAAACGGGGGAAATTAGAAATTCCTCTGGTACATTTTTCGAATCCCTAAAGATAAGCAAACGATGAAAGTTTCATCAAAATATCTGTATCCGTTAAAGCGTGAAGACTGGTTGAACTTTTTTTGGAGGCGACCTCACTTGACCTATATTAACTCGATGACCCTAGATGACCTGACTTCAAAAATTTCACACAACATGCCAAATTGATGTGGAAAAAGGTAAATTTAATTTTAAATTTAATTTTTTTAATTTAATTTTTATAAATTTAATCCGAATTGTTGTTGGGGTGGCTTTATGAACCAGGGTTCTATTGCTAAGCAGAGCTTGCTGCGTGAACCCTGGCCCCACCACCCGATCCATGAACTCCAGTTCAACGGCAGAATTTAGACCGAAAGGTTAACGTGCCGCCAATGCACCGACATGGCCGCCCGGTAGCTCGTCCCCGGCCTTATCGGGCAAGCTGCCAACTGACACTCCCGGCCGGGGGCTAAATGCGAGCGCGTGAAGCGACTCAAACCCTGTGTTGCCAGCACAGGGGAGACCTGTGCAGGCCAGCGCTCCAACCAACTGAGCTACCGGGGTTTCGCCATTCCTTCAACACTCGATTCACACCGGATCGAAAAACCGTCTTCCGACTCTGCCACCAGTTCCTGTGTGCGTGCGTGCGTGCGTCCGTGCGTGCGTGCGTGCGTGCGTGCGTGCGTGCGTGCGTGCGTGCGTGCGTGCGTGCGTGCGTGCGTGCGTGCGTGCGTGCGTGCGTGTGTGTGTGTGTGTGTGTGTGTGTGTGTGTATGTAACAAACGACCGGGAACAGCCGGTCAGTTTCGCCAGTCAGTTTGCGAGACTGTACAGGTGAGGCCGTATTTTTTTCATCTGGTTCAACGACGATACATACTTCCAACTCGGGGACGGTGTTAATACGCATGGCTACCGAATCTAAACCAATGGGCGACCAGATGTTGTTTTGGAATATACTCGGCTGAGCGGTCAGTGCCTGATGTACAATATGCGTCAAGATGATCATTGAGATGTTTTGTTTGTGCTGGCACCTGGCTGTTCGGCGGCCACCATCACTAAGAGACCATCAGCTCCGTTATCGCGCTGGAGTGGCCAACAGTTGGCGTACCCCTAGCCCCGGCCCACTCGCAGGACCCGACACCGCTGGATGTCTCTCCGAGGACACCTCAACAGCAGGGTGTAAAAAGATGGCCTGCAGATGGCCATCCTACGTGAGATGCCATCAATGTCCCCAGGTGACAGGTCGGAGCCCTCAGAGGTGCCACAGGTGATCTGTACATCCAGCAAAACGGAGGCCAACTCGAACTGGCGCTCTCAACGCCACCGCTGTCACTCGGTGACTCGGTATTTCGTCGCCAAGAAACAACAGTGGAGTGCTGTTTGGAGTGATACAACTGTCATGCTTCTGTCGTTTATGCATGTGACCCATTCGACGACAAATCGACAAAGGCATAACACCCAATACTTTATATTTTGATAAAACATATTTGCTTGGGGTTATCTGATACGCCGAGTCAAGCTGTACCATTCTTAGAAAGATCAGGTCAACGGTCAAGGAGTTATGGAGTTATGATATACTCAGATGTTCCTCTGGCATATCTGAGATGTCACCAAACAAGGGTGTCTTTTCAGGACCTTAATACAATGAATAGCAATCCGAATTGTGCTCAAGCATATATCGGTGAACTCACAATAATACATTGCACCTTTTGGCTTTTTCCGAAATTTTCGTTTACGGGCCATTTGAAATCGTGATATCGTGACCTTAGGCCACGTGACCTGTTTTAACCATCAGACAGTCACAATGCGATTTGAAAAAGTGCAGAAATAAAGTTCGATGTCTTATCATCAGAAATAGGTGTTTGCCCCTAAACATATACATGTCCCTTCAAAATTAGGCACGCATGACTGCTTTTGTGCTAATTTATCGTGGCCTATTTTAATATTTCTTTAGAACAGCATGTTACTGAAATACAAGTCTTTTTATTTTCGTGACACGTGATGGGATGAGAATGTTAGTCATCTAATCTTGACTGTTGTGTCGCACAAGTGTTCTAACTCGTGATGGTCAAGGATCAAACAAAGGGCAGAAATATCTCAGAGTTGTGGAAGATGGCCCATTCCACGAAAAACCGACAGGTGAAGTGGCTAAATTATACTTCATATATTGTTGGAAATACTTATACAGGATTAGTTTGTCTCGATAATCTAGCTGTACAATTTTGGGAGAGCGGAGCAACGGCTAAGTAATTATAGTATCGGACATTCTTGAGAGGTCACCTTAGTTTCTGGAGACTTGAAACTCAATGAAGAGTAACACGAATTGCATGAGGGTATGTATCGCTGAACTCGTGATGATTCACTACAGCTTGTGTCGATTTATAATTTTGTATCCGCGCGTTTTTCTTTTAAATCGTGCGCTTGTGACCTAAGATATCGTGACCTCGTTCGACCTTCGAGACCGTCACAATGTTATTTTCGGAAATCAGAAGCGATGGAGGGTGATTTGTAAAATCATGTGTTGTCACTTGTAAGGACAAGTAATATAAATTGTTTTGGCTTTATGCAATATATTTCTGCCTCAATGTAAGCATATACAAAATGTACAATCATATTTTACCGACAACACCGGTGTTTTTATCATCGCCTATCACTGTAATGTCAACCTTCTGGCGTTTCAAGCCACATATTCTGTCAAGATGAACCTCATTGACTGAGTAATCACATTCATCTTGAACTGCTTGAGAACAATTTTTGCTGACATTGACACATGCTGAGTCCGAAGTGAATGATGGCATTGGATCATGATCCGTCTACATCGGTGTTAAAAAATAGGGTAACAGAATTGCACAATGCAATACAATACGATGTATTGCAGTACAACTGCATCATGTGATGTGATGTAAAGATCCACAGATATGCAGATCATCTCATACCTTGTCAGAATCCCGGTTCGGACCGATGATCTGTCACTGCGATAATATTAATCAACACGATCTGCATCAGTGCACACACTAACACGTCTCTCTTCACCAAACTGCCATAAGCACACGCCCCGCATCGTTAAGCAGTTCATTAACTATTACGATGCCGTGGGTCACTGGTTGGTTGGTTGGTTATTTCAGTTTTAGTGCGCCTCGACCAGGTTTGGTCACTTAGCGCCCATAACTAATAGGTCACTGCCGGTCACTGCCGTCTTCCTCCGACGTAATGAATGGACACACCCGCCCAGGTCGCATCATTTAGCTTACATACGCGGGAAAAAACGTGCTACAGTGACGGATAGATAACATGAAGCTTGATGTCTGAGATATATTCGAATAATTTGCCTGTCTGAATAAAACGTGAATTTTCACCTAGAATATCAGAAAGCGTAAGCGCTTCCGCTCGTCGCCCAAAATGCCGTCTACGCTGCACTCGAAAGCAAGGACAGGACAACAGAGCATGCCACACTGTAATAGCCGCAGATCGGCCTCGGTTCGTTCATTACCAAGTAACGATGGATGGCGTACGTGTGCCCTATCCTCAGCCTAGCAAGAACTACTTCTTCCCACCGGGACTTCGTCCCTGATGACTCCCATAACACTAGACGGGTTTCAGTGTTTTGAGCTTGTTGTTTTCAATGGAGTTCTTCTCTTTTTGTCATTTAAGTTCAAGTAATGCGTTGATAGTCCGATTAAGATATATAGCAGGGAGGGTAGTGCACGGGTAATTGGCCTAGGGCTGCCCTCTCTGCTACCGCGTCAGCCATGTTGGTTCCGGTAATGCCCACATGGCGGGGACCCAGGTCAGCGTGACGTGTTTTCAAGACTGGCTGAGGGTATTCAGACGAATTGCGATGGCCTGTAAAAGTGGGTCATGATGATAAAAAGACTTCAGATGCAATAGAATGCTTCACGAATCTGAGACAACGTGAGTGCTCTCATATCCCACTTCAATAAAACACTGCGCTTTTCGGATCGCTATCAGTTCCGCGGTGTATACGGATACATGTGCGGGCAGTGCAAACGTGCTTGTGCTGGAGCCACTCGCAAAAGCTCACCTCACGCCACTCTGTTTTTGAACCGTCGCCGACGGCAATTTGCCCGCCCGTCTAGTCGCTTTTGATCCTTCCAAGTCTATCCATGCCTCAACTAAACATTCCAGACATGAACTAGAAAGTGAATCGAAATATATATAATATTAATAAGAATTCATTTGAATAAATTTTACCAGCCTTTTCATTAAACAAATTGTTTCATGGTCGTGAGAAGAAAATATTTTACACGGATTGTTTTAGCATAATTTTCCTTTACCTATATCCCGACAGTCGGTAAGTAACATTTTAAACCCTCCCATATATCAGTCTGTGCACGAACGTCCTGCTCGTGAGGTTTGTTGTGAATATGTATTAGTTGTGTGGTATGAGCATGTCAGGAGTGACAGGTATGGATATATCAACTTGGTTGACGTCGATTAAGTGTACTTTTGTGATCATTTTCTCTACCATTACTCAGGAAGTTGGCTTATAAGTCATCCACGTGGCGTGGATGGCTTCAGACGACCATGTGTGGTGGCCCTCATCTGGTTGTCTGTGAGACACTAGGATAGGAGCCGAACAAATGATTTGAAGGCGTTTTAGTCTTGAAGAAGAATCTCGATAAATTGTATGACTCATTCAACCGCAAGGTTGTATAGCGTCGCCAACCTATCACACCGATTTGTCGTGGATGGACTCCGCAAATGCCGCCGGCCGCGAGATTCGAGTCCGACGTTCCGCCGACTAAGCTACCGAGGTCCCCGGGTTTTTATTTTTCATTCCAGGAAACATCACTACATTTTTTTCAAAATGCATACACTTCGTTATTTGTAAAATGTATACACTCCATTACTTGGTGCTTCAAAATGCACCCATAATTTGGCAAAGTGGAAAATCGTACACTCGATTACATAGTGCTCCACAAGATTATACACTTCATACTTTGACAAGCCCAAACATTATACACTCCGAATCCAAGACTGAGAAGTGAAAATCCAACACTGACGGTCGGTGTAAGTAAAAGCACATCCACGATAAGCTTCCAAATGTTGCAAGACCGTGGGTCGCTGGTGCGAACTTTGGTACCCATGTGTTCCCTTCACCGTGATAGCTTTTGAGAATCGCTCGATTAGGTGAGTCGTGACGTTCATTGCTTCCTGGTTTGATACAAATATGAATTTGATGCAGCTGACTAGCTTGTGCGGCAAAAAATTCAAACATGTCCTCAGCCGTCAGTATCTGGTTCTTAAGCGGGCGTTTGAGGCTCTCTTGACCCGCGGCATGCTTGGCTGTCCGTTAATGCCATCGCAAGCGCACTTGCCATGGTATGTGATACAAAATCCACTCACAGGATACCCCAAAACACGTCTGATGGTGACACACATTGACGAAGTCATGCTCATTCGTATACTGTCGTCTGTGAACTCCACATTTGTTAGGTCAGGTACTGCGATCCGAATTTCTAGGATAAGCCTTCGCAGGAACGCATGCACCATGTCGGTGTTGTGCTTTGTGCCGTCAGAGATACAACAGTAGCCCCAATGGCACAGCACCTCGTCTTCACGCCAGTACAGTATAAACGAGTGCACGGTGCAATAGGACGAACCTAGTGGAAGCTTTGAGCTGCATCGTACACCACAAATGAGTAATTTTCAGCGAAATCGTACTTGACAATCCCCTCGCCCTCCTTGCCAGTAGCCTTTGCGTAGGTGAAGTGCTGACCTTGTTCGTCAGGCTCAAAGTGGTATCTGGTCAGCTGCACGGCTTGCTGGCTCAAATGTCGCATGCTTTCCTCTTTCGTCTCGACTATTTCTGCGAGTGTACAGTGATGCGTGCTCATCTACTGTTTGTGCATAATCTCATTATGCGTGTCATCATCTGGTGCTAAATTGCCTTCACTCTCTTCTGATTTGTCCGAGAGGATAATCCTCATAAAGTTAATCACCCCGTATTCACCAGGGCAGTCCTCACAGTTGTCATGCAGTCACGGATTTGCGTGCCACACACAGCATGGTCGAGGAGGTAACAAAAGCGGCATGTCCGCCCAGATTACGTGGCGGAAGACGCCATACAAAGCAATTTGATAACTGGGCAAAGAAAATGTCACGGAGCCAAGAAAGGCTATGCACATACATATGTACATGTACATACTCTGATAGGATATCCCAAATGGGATTTAATTGCGGTGGGAATGAGGGTGCGGGTTGGGACAAATATATCGTTTTGTCCCATCCCGAAGGTCCAATTCCGGAGGTTTGTTTTGCGGATGCGGCACGCAATTCCCAGAACAATCCATCGTCGCTGCATAATAAAGTGTTTGCGACCCGCTCGAAGCTTGAAGCTGCATTCGAAGAAAGGGAAAAACATGGATGAAAGCTTTTGTGCCAGGTACGACGGATTCAAAAGTTAAGCCGCAATGGATCTGAAACAACAGAAAACAATATAGCACAAACACGTCTGTGCTTTCTGTCCCACGTTGTTGTATGCGTTGTTTATGTCCTGATTATATGACGGCGGATAGGAGAGACTGCTAGTCGGCTTGAACGTTTCGGTTCGCTACCTTGTTTACTTCGATGGATACACAAAAAGGCGTCACAAAAACGCAGGGCGAGATAAATGGTGGTGAAAGCATATAACTTGTTACAAGCGAGCTATAGGAAATAATGGCCGTGGTGCATCGATTTCAATTGAAAAAGCATAAGCTGGTGGAGGATGAAGCTATAATAAGGTGGCGGGGATAATAAACAATGGTGTCATGCAATGCGGTAACTCGGCTAAAACGTCTTTTAGCCGGGTTTCTGACCTTGCATGGCACATGATCATACTTTTATTCGACGAAGATTCAGCTAATATCCTAAATAATAAATCAGTAGTATTTCAATCTGGACCATTTGCAGCCGTCCGACGCCATGCTAAAGTCGGACAGCAGCGGCGCGCGTGTGTTCCGCTTTGTTGTGGGATTCCTGCGGTTATAGGCACGTGCAGCTTGTTGGGTGTGCTCATTTGTGAGCTGAGTGCACGGCAATTGTCAGGGACTACCAATTGTCGCTGTACGCACCCGACGTCGTTATAGTTTGCAATGTGCTTGGGCAGGGTGTTGCCGTGACAGGTATTGCGGACGAGCCTGGACAGGATCCCCCGCTGAGCGCAGATATATATATATATATATATATATATATATATATATATATATATATATATATATATATATATATATATATATATATGTATATATGTATATATATATATACATATATACATACATACATACACACACATATGTATGTTAGATCACCGGAGCACAGAGCGTCGCTTGACAACACCCAGCAGATGCAGGACCTAAACCGAAAAAATCCTCATTGGGAGTGTGCCTGCAAAAATAAAGTTTGCAGGATTCAGCAACGGTGTCAGTGATGAAGTGTTCCAATGCACATACAGGGCGTGGGTGTTTTGCGAGCGCGCTGTACAGCACTGGCTACTCACCGAGCTCGTCACGGGCGAGAGGCTCACAGTCGGGGAAGCAGAGCAGGGCGTCAACGCTCTCCTCGGCTCCGTTGGCGGCCTGTAAAGGGACGGCTCCGGGTCACGACCTTTCCCGGGTCACGACCACACACCAACCGCCAGCGCCAAACGATGCCAGCTACTAAGGCGTGGCAACTACTGACAGAAGCCGAATATCACGGACATCACAAGTGAAATCTTTCAGTCCAATTGGTATCGGTAATTGTGCTGACACTTGGTACTGACACGGTTGGATCTGATTACACTTTTGCACCACGTTTTAAGAGGGCATCCCTGATACACCACCACTACATCGCCGCCCGACATTGGTGATGTCCTTCATCCTCCCCAGCAATAGCATGCCTCCGCATCTGATGGAGCACCCTATCGGAAAAGGTGCCGGGGGCCCAGCAACAATCCTGGATCTACGAATGGCAAAAGCATTGTCTCCTAAAAGCAATTAGTAGAAAAAGGGAAATTAGATCATTTAAGGAAGCGAGGTTGGAGCCAAGCTGGGCTCCATGTACAGTGTGCACAGGCTGACCTGGAGTTTGGGGGATTTAGGGGCGCATCGACTGCAGTGGTCATGCAGCGGCTGGACTGGAGTGAAAACACGGGCATATGCGGCATTCAATGAAAATAACATGCACGATGAACACCAGAACTAAACTAAGTTCGCTGGCGATGAGTAACTACGACGATGCAGGACCGCGTCGGACTGGCAACGGAAGCTCAACAGGATACACAAACCTCGATCCACCCTTCATTATAAGTTGGTCATAATCCAGCAGCACACTAGTGTCGCCAGAAAGGTTTCAGTTCTTGTGTATCTATGGTGTTGAGACCGCATCGATACTATTTTTGCAACAAAAATGTTACAAACGGGATCATTACTCACAGCCGATGAGTTGAATGAACACGAATACCAACTGAATTGTTTGTTGTAATATTGCGCAGCTTTTCTTTGTGTATGCCAAATAGCTCTATGTGCTCCGAAAGAAAGACGACAGAAATTGGGTGACGAACGGCGGCAACACCAGCTGCAGCATTGGCGGAAATGAATGCGACTACCGTGTGGACAAGAGGTTGTGTGGCGCCACTGGGTATATAAGGAGTTGAGTGGTGCCACCGGGTGGACAAGGGGTTGTGTGGCGCCACCGGGTAGACAATGGGTTGAGTGGTACCACAGGATAGACAAGGGGTTGTGTGGCGCCACCGGGTGGACAATGTGCTGTGTGATGCCACCGGATGGACAAGGGGTTGCGTGGTGCCACCTGGTGAACAAGGTGTGGCACCACCGGGTGGACGGGCAGGGGAGGACATCGTCAGCTCACAGCCGCACAGAGCCATATTCTGGTCACGGGACCCTGCAGCTATCCGAGAATCGCTGTGGCACCACGAAAGGCCCCTGCTCCTCACGCATACACGACGCCTCGCGGAATGATCAGAAGAGCCCGTCCGGCTCCATTTCCCCCCGTCTGGAGAGCGCACAGCCGGCACTGGCGTGCCGTAACGTCGGCGCGAGCCACGAGCAACGCCACACCGACCAGCCAGGTGCTCCCGTCGACGGGCCGTGAAGCGACACCGGCCGACGCCCCGGCGACAGTTGAAGCACACCTGGTTCAAGTGGAGCGCAGCCGAGCTGACCCATCCGACGCCGACTTGGCACCGGCCACACCGGACGTCTCGGCCAACGGCTATCGACCGCTTCAGTGAGCACGGTCCGACTTGGCAAGCTGCGCCACCGTCGTCCGCTGATCGGAGACAAACACGACGGCACCCGCCTCGCAGCCCCGTCAAGACGCGCCTAAACACCGCCGTGAAATAGCGTGTCTGGCAAATGTGGCAAGGAATACTGCATTCTTGCTTATATGTTGATTGTATTACGGATTCAAACTTTTCGGTCGTAGATCATTCTCCCTTGAAAATATTTCAGCATTGAAAAGTTTGAATCATGAATACAGTTAATATTTACGCAAACATACAGTGCTCACTCCAATACGATGCCATCATATTTTATCTTCAATTATGGTACGAAAGTACGAATCCATATTCAATTTTGTCATTGCGTTTTCAAGACTTGCCCTGCCGAGTCTGACATCTTGCATTCAGCCAAAATGCCGCTTTGAATCCGGGCGCA
>JAOTOL010001129.1:0-130000 GCA_034440575.1 Imbricaverruca yamaguchii | reverse complement strand
GCTCTGAGATGGACCCTGAATGCTGAGGGACAATCTCAGAGCTGCAATTCACCTGATGCTAGAGCTAGACAAGGCTATTGAGGATTGTGATGACCCCCTGAAGGCAAGAGGGAGGATCATGATGGTCAAGAAGGTCTCTGAGTGCCATAAGGAACTGGACTGGGATTCTACTGAGATTGAACTGAGCACGTACCGGATTGACAAGTTCTCCTGAGGAAGGTCCCTGAGACAAGAAAAAAATATATGTATGCTGACGAATGCTGTGAGGAATTTTGAGGGCTATCTTTATATCCTAATGTCCTTGAAGCGAAGAGTTGCTGAAAACTAGAAGGTATCTCTTAGTTATTGTGGTATAGGGGCGCGTAGACCATTTCGTTGATGATATTGCGCACATAGGGAGCACCCCTAGACACTTGAGAGGTCCCTTGGGAGCTAAAAGAACTCCCTGGGAGCTGAACAGAGTTTCCAAGTTTAACGACTGTTGTGAGGAGTTATGACGGCGACCTCAGAGCTAGAAAGCTCGTGAAGCTAGTAAGGTTTTCAAGGACTAGGAAGGACTCCTAACAACTGACGAGGGAATCTGACGGAACCGGTCACTGGTCGCTAGTGAGGACTAGACTGGGATGCTTAAGAGGCTTGGAAGGCGTCCCTGTGAGACGAGCAGGGCTCACGGACAGCCAAAGAGTTCCTAAGGGCTAGTAATTGTTCTGAGGAATACGGAGGACCAATGTCAGAACAAGAATATTCTTGATAGCCCAAAAGGTTGTCGAGGACTGGGAAGGGTCCCTGAGAACTATAGCGGATTTCACTGTGATGCTCCTGAGAGCTGGGAGAAGCTGAGAAGAATGAACAGAGCCACTTGCGGGCTGAAAAGAATTCCGAGAGCTGGCGATGTTTGTTGTGCATGTGACCTGCGTGTCTGTGAGGTCTGTCTCGGAGCTCGATGCCCCGGAAAGCTAAACAGGTTATCGAGAACTAGGAATGGCAGATGCAAGATTGAGATGATATCTAGAAGATGTATAGGACCCTTGAGAGCCAGAAAGGACCAGACTGGGATGCCCTTGAGCTTTGGGATGGGCAACCGATGGATCGACGCTCCCTGAGAAATAAGCGTGTGCTTCAAAACTGTCTATGCGTGAAAGGAATACCAGTGGCTTGCTTCAGAACTAACACATCTCTGAGATACATAAATACTGCCGAGGACGAGGACTGCGAACGTCCTTGAAAAAGCAGGGAGGGCCATGAAGGTGAACAGAGTCAGAATGTTATAGATGTCTCCCAAAAGGAGTGGAAGCGATTAATACGGAGGACCAAAATAGGCGAGAATCATCTGAACGTTTGCTCTATGATGCACATTCATCATGAAAAGTGAGTCGCCTGCTGCGACACTTGCCTTGTTTCTTGAGGACAAAAAAACGTCTCAGTAGGTACGGCCGTCCAACAGCCACCACCACCTAAGCGGTGGCGGCCGTCCCTGTGGTCACAGCCCAGCGACAACAGCCGTCCTAGCGGTGACGGCAGTCCCAGCGGTGACGACTACTTCAGCAGAAGCATTCGTCCCAATGGCAACCACGGTCGATCCAGCGGGAAAAGAGCCCAGCAAATGATATGATTACGGCCGTTCCAGCGGTACTAGTTGCGTCACCCTGCACTGGGATGGCGCCGGTCAGGAAAAAAAAATTGCAGGATGCTGTGTGTTCGGCGTAGCTGGTCAGGGCTGTTGCTAGACTTACTACTGTCCCCATATTTCCGCACTGGTATTCACGAATGTATGACGGTGTGAAAAGGCGCAACAGAATGGGCCCACCCATATCATGAACACCCTCGTGCCGGGCTATTTCTATTACCATCAGTTAATTATAGTGCGGACCAATCATTAGGAGCACATTCCCTCGCATATTATGCAGGATAGATGATTGACAAGTACATACGTAAGGCCAAATCTTTCCAACGTCGTTAGGAACTGCAGTCCATAATGCATTCATTCACTGCGTAATTTTAATCTCTCGCAAATATGACTTGTAGAGGTAAAATATAGTTTTGAAAAAGCGCCCCCAGTCCCCATTCTATCCTACGTAGTTTTTCGAGCATGCGTATTTTGTCTGTGTTACAACATGATGTGATGATAAGCCCAACTGACACCCCATACACGCAACTTCTGATGACCATACAATAAAAGTGGAATTGTCCATGGAAGTAATTATCAGATGCACCCATGCAAAAATTTGATCGGTCCATGCATCTTCCTGGGTCAAGCTGACTTCATTCCAATCCAAGTGGCACAACGCAGGGGTTGAAGCACTTCCTGGTCTGAATTTCGACACATTGGTTGGCTACTTGCGCTTTAGGGTGCATCGACAAGGTTTGGGTGTTAACACCCATAATGTCGAGACATTACAGGAAGTAGTATTCTGAATCAATGATTGACATGCTTACTTTGCAGCTGATGCAGGGGTAAAACGGCTCATTTTTTTCAGTGGGATGCACACCACCGGATTGCCCTCTTTGTTGGATATGAAAAGCTGATTGAGTGGAAATGAGTCAGCGTCGACTGGTAAAACGCCATAGGCCTGCACATCGACTGGTGCAGTACAGGACAAGCCCTCCCCAACCTCCGTCACATTGCGTTTGTGTAACAGTTTGCAATGGCAATGGGTCTTGAAATATAATCGGCAAGAGGTTGACATGATTCCAGCTGCAGTCATTTTCTTTGCATTCTGGGTCTGGCACTGTGTTTACACTGCGACATTATGCTTCCAGTCATGGCCACATGTCCATCTATACATCCTTAGCAAAGCTACTATTGTAGCCAGTGATGTTCATAGTTTCTTCAAATTCCTTGGCAATACAGGATCGGATAATATTTCAGGTAGGACCATGTTCTGCATGACGATGTCCAAGACATGGACCCCACATTATGTATTCACAACTGAAGATATCGATGCATTTTTGTATCGGGATTTCCATGCACCCGCAACTGAACAGAAAGCTCTACATGTGAGCTGATGTACATAGTATTTTCATAATCGTAGCCAATCGTAAGATATAACGTGCCCTAATTGCTATAAGTGCAGATCCGTGTTGCTTCAAAGTTATGCTACTCATAACAAAAGTAGTCTGTACTTTCAGGACACGTGTAAAGCTTTGCAACTCACAAGTGTATGAAGCATATGGTTTTAAATACGATTGTTGGCTTCTTGACAATATTTGGGAAGAACACAATACGTGAAGGCATTGGGAGGGCACAGATGGATGTGAGTCATACTCAATTGGGTCCCATGCTAAAAGTTGAAATTGTGTGGGGTAAAGCACATTGAAGAGACACGCGCACCCTTAAAAGTAAGCACAGAAACACCACTGGTTACAAAGTAATTTAAAACGAGGATAAACAATTTTATCACTAAACACCAAGACTTTTCCATGTAGAATGCTGAATGCGAAGATGCTAGAACAAATCACGAGCAGTCGGTAAGACGTTGGTGTTACCTACACAACATTGCAACACTTGCATATTTTATTTTGTGAAGCTGAAGGTCTTTTACAAGCTCCATGGTTACATTTATAACGTTCTTAAAGCACCTTGAACAATTTTGACTGCATATTCCGAAGGGATATGTTGGGTTAAATTAAGCTGGGCAAGGTTATGCTGGGCTAAGTTAATTTTACATGTGGTACAATCAATTGACAAGATAAACTATCGTATATGAAACAGCTGCAAGATATGAAGCATTGTTGTACTTAGTATGTTCGATTAGTTATTTTGATTTAGGAGTGATTAATGTTAGGAGTCTTTTCATGTTAGGAGTGGTTTGACCGGTACTATGATATTAACACCCAACGCTTGTCATGTCCAGAAAAGGATGTCCACTCATGTTCCTTCGTTGCATGCACGCGCTCATACCAAATGTTAGGAAGTAGCTATGCCATGCCAAACTGGTCCTCCATCGAGGCCAATGCAATGGATCGAGAGGTACGTACTGATTTTTATAAGAGTTACGGCTGAAAGGAATTAACATAATAATGTTAGGAGGAAATAAACAACTCCGCTGAATTGAGCTGATTTCGATCCCGAGCAAGTTCACTTCTTTTTATGGCAGGAGGATAACTACATGGTCTGAATGGTTAAACAATGCATGGAGTTAGAGTATGAATCAATAATGCATTTGATTTCTAGACAGCCTGTAAAATTTATTCGAAATGTGTACATATTCTTCCAATAGCACAGCAGGTTTTTGATTATCATGCTTACATTTTGTGACGGGTTTGGATACACTTTGTGAACTTTGTGATATAGATCGGTTATTTGGGCTTTGGGTTGCATCGACTACACTGATCATAAAGCGCCCCACTTTATGCTATCGACAGTTCATATATGTTATTGGATTATATTAGGGTAGGTTAGACTAAGGATAAAGGAGGGATCATATACGAATATGTGAGTTCCAACAACGCTGCATGCAATGTTATTACTCTGCACTTGACGAACATGAATTATGAAGGTACAAACGATGAGAACTTACGTCATTATTTGAAGTCCATTCCTTTAACCCACGCCGTCGCGGGGGGGGGTCTTCAACCGCTGTTTTTTCGTGGATATTAAACGAACGGCGCGCGGGAGTGCACCGAAATTTGGCATACCTTTTCCCACATCAATTTGACATGTGCCCAACTTTCGAAGTCACGTCATCTAGGGTCAACGAGTTAGTTTAGGTCAAGTGTGGCCACCTCCAAAAAAAAATTTCGACCGGTCATCACGATTTAACGGATGCAGATATTTTAATGGAACTTTCAGCGTTTGCTTATCTTTAGGGATGCAACAAAACGTGCGAGAGGAATTTTTCGTTTTCTTCGTTTTTGACCACTTATTAAGTTTGCATATTTGCCTATTAGAGTTGAAATAGAAGATTCTGGCTAAAGTAAGCATTATTTATTAGGCAAGTTGACTTCGAACAACGTTTTTCGGTCAGTTCTACCCATTAGAAAACTAAAATTAAAGAAAACGTGAGAACTAAAAATTTTGTGAAATTTTTTCTCGACTTTTTCATGGCAAAATGTGTATGGCACTGGTCGATTTCGCTGTCCTTTACTGATTCGAGATAATTTTTTCCAACATACTCCCCAAAATAATTCCCCAGAGCCAAAAACATAATGTAAGTCGTGAAAATCTAGGCCCCTTAGTGATGTCACTTTTGGGAGGATATTTTTCGAGGGGTGGACCCGGGCCGTACTCGTCGAGCACTTTCCGTTGAAACTTTCAGTGTTTGCTTATCTCTAGGGATGCAACAAAACGTACGAGAGGAATTTTTCATTTTCCCCGTTTTTGACTACTTATTAAATTTGCATATTTGCCTATTAGAGTTCAAATCGAAGATTCTGGCTAATGTAAGCATTTTCTATTAGAGCAAGTCGACTTCGAACGTTTCTCGGTCTGCTCTACTCATTAGACAATTAAAATTAAGGCATGAAAGAAAACTTGAAATTACTAAAAGAAATTAATTAAGTATAAAATGAAAGAAAACTCGAACTGAAAATTTTGAAATAAAAACATTGTGGGGGGGGGCAAAAATTGTATGGCTCTGCTCGTTTTCCCTGTCTTTGTCTCATTCCAAACCAATGAGTTCTTAAAAAATCCCCAAAATAAACTCCCCAGAGTCAAAAACAATGCAAGGCGTGAAAAGAAAATATATCCCCTAGTGACGTTATTATTGGGGGAATTGTTTTCGGAATGGATCCGGGCCCTATTCGTGAAGCGCCTTCCGATGACACCTCTTTCGTTTTCGTGCGACACTTAGTTTGGATTTTGGAGGGGGTTACTATCCCCCCCCCGAGAGACGGTGTGTGAGGATCTGACCGGAGAGACGGGGCGGGCGGATTAAGCAGGGTAAGCAATACCATAATGCATCCCGACAAGATCGGCTCCATTACAGGAAGATACATCCAGGACAATCACCTATTATCTAGGACAAGATTGGCCATACTAGCGAAAATCACACTCCTGGTATTCTAGTTGCACTATAATTTAAGAATGATTTCAATCGCATAGATCACAGTTTCCATTTCTGTTTCGCATAGTGCTGGTGCTGGCGAGACATTTACAAAGTGTAAACAGCTACTTTCGAGTGACACGGAGTTGGCTGTTCAAAATAATGGATTTATTTCCGATGGTTGGTTATTCGGGCTTAGGGGCGAATCCAGTGCTTCAGTCATACAGCGCCCATGGATTTATTTCCGAATGGCCTGAACCACAGAGGGGATAATGCAGGGATGCCCAATTATAGGTACGTTGTTCAAGCTTACAGGCGGCATTGCTTGCAATGAAGATCCAGTGAACAAATGAGTTCGGTGGCATTGGTGTGAGCAACAATATAAGGAAGATTTCACAAGATGCTGACGATTGTACCATACTCGTGAGAAAAATAATGAGTCCATGAGAGTGAGAAAATTTTTAGTAAAAAACATTGACAATAAAAATAGAGTGGCCACTGATATCTGGTCAAATGCATGCAACCGTATTTTGATAGATGCGGCCTCCAAGAGTTCCACAAATTGCACTCTATATACACTTTCTACCCTACAGCACTTTTTACTTTCTGCAACAACATATCATCAGCTCAACGTGCCGAAGAATCACTCATAGTATGTGAACTCTGCGTGAACCATAATCACAATGTCCGATAAATCAACTTAGGAAGTGACGGAGTGGCCGGCGGCAAAAAGGCAGCAAACA
This sequence comes from Imbricaverruca yamaguchii, assembly GCA_034440575.1. Lineage (NCBI taxonomy): Eukaryota > Metazoa > Arthropoda > Thecostraca > Neoverrucidae > Imbricaverruca > Imbricaverruca yamaguchii. The sequence continues at coordinate 123,273 of JAOTOL010001129.1, read as the reverse complement.
CTGACTAAATCCTACCGTGGGTCCGCCCCTGACAGGATTCGCAGTCACTTATCTCGACAGAATGTTAGCAAACGATTATTCGAAAAGGCAATCAGTCTCAGAAGATCAGTCTACAGGGTTGGGAAGTGTACCGCGGACACCCGGGGAATGTCTCGCGGAAGGAGGGGCACAGGGCCGAGACGGTACAGACTGCACTGGGCACGCGACATGTGTGTCCCTCGCATCACCGTCAATCCCGGCAGCACAGTTGCACACTGGTCAACTCCTCGGCCGTGCTCGACGACTGCACCACATTCCACCTAATGTTTGCATTACTTAAGACACATGTAACCGTGCAGAGCACTGCGCCACTCGTGAACTCCTCGAGGAAAGTCGAAGTCGAGCCTAAACAGAAGCCGTTTGGACGCGACGCAATGTGGCTGGCACTATGGGTGGGCCGATTTCAGTGACCCGACTACTCCACGCACCAGATGTCACTGGGGAATCGCGGCCTCATCCTCCTCGGACAGAACTGGGCCTCTGAGTGCCGGCTGCCTCTACCCATCCTCCTCGGAGTGAACCGGGCCTCCAAGTGCCGGCTGCCCGCATCCTGGCCACGTCTGCACTGTGTGCACACCTGCACCCGCGTCTTGGTCATCATCTCATCAATTATTCCCCCCTCACTCTCCTCAACACCTCGCTCACGTTCCTCTCGAGCACGAAGACGAGGTGCCCCCTCGGTTCTGAGACGCCAGCAACCTGGCAGTGGCCCCCACGGCAGATCGCGTCCACTACTCAACCCGCAGAACAGTGCCGTACGTTGGTGGGCATACCCACTACTCAACCCGCAGAACAGTGCCGTACGTTGGTGGTCATACCCACTACTCAACCCGCGGAACAGTGCCGTACGTTGGTGGGCATACCCACTACTCAACCCGCGGAACAGTGCCGTACGTTGGTGGGCATACCCACAACTCAACCCGCGGAACAGTGCCGTACGTTGGTGGGCACTACTCAACCCGCGGAACAGTGCCGTACGTTGGTGGGCACTACTCAACCCGCGCAACAGTGCCGTACGTTGGTGGGCACTACTCAACCCGCGGAACAGTGCCGTACGTTGGTGGGCACTACTCATCCCACGGAACAGTGCCGTACGTTGGTGGGCACTACTCATCCCACGGAACAGTGCCGTACGTTGGTGGGCACTACTCATCCCACGGAACAGTGCCGTACGTTGGTGGGGATACCCGCTACTCACCCCACGGAACAGTGCCGTACGTTGGTGGGCATACCCACTACTCACCCCACGGAACAGTGCCGTACGTTGGTGGGCATACCCACTACTCACCCCACGGAACAGTGCCGTACGTTGGTGGGCATACCCGCTACTCAACCCGCGGAACAGTGCCGTACGTTGGTGGGCATACCCGCTACTCACCTCACGGAACAGTGCCGTACGTTGGTGGGGATACCCGCTACTCACCCCACGGAACAGTGTCGTACGTTGGTGGGGATACCCGCTACTCACCCCACGGAACAGTGCCGTACGTTGGTGGGCACTACTCAACCCGCGCAACAGTGCCGTACGTTGGTGAGGATACCCGCTACTCACCCCACGGAACAGTGCCGTACGTTGGTGGGCATACCCGCTACTCACCCCACGGAACAGTGCCGTACGTTGGTGGGGATACCCGCTACTCACCCCACGGAACAGTGTCGTACGTTGGTGGGGATACCCGCTACTCACCCCACGGAACAGTGCCGTACGTTGGTGGGGATACCCGCTACTCACCCCACGGAACAGTGCCGTACGTTGGTGTACGTCCGCCACGCCAGGCCGGGCGCCGTGGGCCAGCAGCAGCATCACCAGCTCCGAACTGCCCATTTCCATGGCCAGCATGAGCGTCGTCCTGTGGCACGGACAATGCGAGATAGTGAAGATGCCGACAGTGGCTAGCTGCCGTGGAAACGCGCCAGCATTACGGATATGGACCTCGAGACATTGAACTGATCAGAGTTTATGAAATTCACGTTGTCAACAGTTGGTGTTGCCAGGAGATAAGTTTGTGAATATATAAATATATATTGAAGATTAAAATGCATTCGAATCCTTGTTGGGGTGGCTTTACCGACCATGGTTATATTGCTAAGCTGAGCTTGCTACGTTAGCCGTGACCCCACTACCCGACCCGTGAACTCCAGTTCAACGGCAGAATTTCGACCGAGAGTGTAATTGTGACGCTGAATTTGAGTTTTATTTGAGTGAAAGTCTAATTGCGTTGAAATCACCTTCAAAAGCATCCGTGAGCCTTACAGGCTCTTAGAAACTGTTTCGAAACACAACTTGCAATAGCCTTTGGATAGTAAATCAGACATAAAGAGTATATTCGAAGAGCCCCAGACGACAAAGATTCCATGCTTTGTGCGTCACAGATGGCGTCATACCCGAACTATTCTGCGCGTTTTGGTGTCCGCGGCGACTCGGACGACGTACAATCTAGGCGACGTCACATATAATCTAGCCCGGACACAATGTTTTTCCAGTACTTGGTCGAAATTAGACAGATGTGGCGCAGTTGTTCGAAGTGTAAACTTCGCAAGATTGCGTGAGAAGCAAACAAATTCATCAACGACATTTCTTGGTACATGCATATCCTAAATGCCTTGATTGTGGTGAGCTGCATGTGAATAAAAAAGTCTGACATACCTAGGCAGGGCGAAATGAACACTGTAGAAAGTGACTACCCATGCATTGTACTATATGTAAGTCAACAGCCCAGTATGAAGCTCTAAAGCAGAATGCCCACCAACCGCCGCACCAGTGCAGTGGCCGCCCGCCAACAAGGACGAGCTCTCGAATATTTGTCGGTTATTTGTGTTTTGGGGCACATCGACTGTGTTGGCTATACAGCGCACGTGATATCATGAAATCTGCCATACTATTTTGTATGTCTGGGCAGACTGCAGAATATAGTGGTGGTGGTGGTTGTTGATTTTACGACACGTCGACCGTTGAGTCATGCAGCGCCACCAAGCTCCCACGCCGATTGGTTGAGGGTGAAGAGTAGCGACAGGTGAGGCTCGAACCCAAAATCATTCGATTGTGAGACGGGTAACTTACCCCTAGACTGCTCGTCCCCACTGCAGAATACAGTGGACTCATTATACGATGCAGTATCTCAAAGTGGGCTCCGGCGTCCAGAGTCCACTAAATTGATAGTAGAATTCGGGGTTACAGAATTGGAACAGTTCGCACAATGTACAGGACTGTCGTAGTAAATTCTTATCTGTGTAATTATTAGCTACTTTTGTAATTGCATACTTGTGTGAGTTGTCTTCTCTACGCAGTTATTGTCGACAATGTATCGCGATTGTAAACAAAAGATATTGACGCGCTTTGAACACTCCGAGAAAAGGTTGTACCTGAAGTCACGCAGAATAGAATATTCTGCGTCCGCTCCGATAATACTCCAAGCGGAAAGCAATATCAAGCGTTTGTCACATCCTCACAAATAGAGCCACAAAACATTTCCAATCAATACATATGAACGTCGGAGTTTCTATGCATCAGCGTCAAACATTGAACTTCTTACATCGGCTAACAATGGCGGTTATTGACGGAGCCTGACTGGTTCCATGGAAAACACGACCTGGAGCGAAAAACTGAGCCGCGGCTTGTCCCGTCTCTATCTGAAGATCCTGATAGTGCTGATGGTACGATGCATTTCGAGTCGCTCCAAGGATCCATGGTCTCGACATCGATGCCTCCTCGGTAGCCAGGGGTTTGTTGGGCTGTTTTTCCGAGATGTGCGAGATGTGTTACTTGCATGCCACTTGCAAGTTCTGCTACTAGCACGTAGCTCGTAGGCGGTACATCAGCCTCGGAATCGTGAGTGTGCGGGCACTGTGATTTGTCATTTTCTGGACGATGTCGAAATCGTCACACATCTTTCTGAACATGCCGTCGACGGTGCTGACGCCATCGGATACGCTCTTGGCCCGCTGTCTAATAGGATCCCTCTGTTGGTGGTAGTTGGAGCGCACCCAGGTTTCCTGGGCGCTATCCGGCCTTTATGCAATGAATATTTTTTAACGTTTTGACAGGGCAATACCTGCTGATGGTGGCATTTGTCCGAGGCTGAACCTTCCTAATGTCCTGTATCATGTCACATTGGCGGGGTGTGATACTCCTTTCGGTATGACCGTGAAGCGTCCTCGCTTATTTTGCCATTGACAAAGAAGTGACTGCACATGCAGATCCAATTCTGCGGGCGGGATGTCCGCTAGGCGCCTCGCTTCACTTGGGATTCTTCTCCAACCATTCCTGCAGAACAGGGTGACGAAATTCGCGCAATTAGGCCTATGATGTAAATAAAATAAGTTTTACCTGGAGATCATGTGTCAAGCAATGAAGAAGGAAACGTGTTCAGCTAATTCCGTACCTCGAACTGGGCCCGACTTCCGATTTCGATGATTATATTCTTCGGGTCTTGGATGCGACATCAATGCCGAATACTTTTAGATGCTTGCCTGAACGCCGAAAATCGCGCATTTGCACATACCACTGTAGAATCCGCAAGATTCTCTCGGTTTTTGTTCGAGTTGCTTTCTTTTGTTGCTGCTTCAAAATGTTCTTGGGCGATATCATAATTTCTCTGTCCTGTTCTTTTGTGGAAAAAATCAAAGAAATCAAATCGCGTCCTTACAATTCGTTTGATTCGATTCATTCCACTTAAGCCGGCCTGGCAAATTCCCCTTGCGTATAGCGCATTCAAACTTCCTTCAGTTGATTTCTTTTACGTAAATCACGAGTATGCAAGTTAACTTCCTAAAAGGTTTTGTTAGTAATACAAGATTAAATATATTGGCAATCTCGCATAACGGATGTTATAGCGTAACATAAAAGAAATCGTGATCCCTGATTTTCCACAACTAATTCCGCCGCAGCACCTGCAATCCTAAAACGACCAGAAGCACCATTGCTATTCCTAAGTGTGACAGAACACGTAGATTCCAGTCTTCCCACAGCGTTCCCAAATCCACCGCTAGCAACACAAGCTTCCAAACAATTTAGAAGAAAGCCTTCATCAACACGTGCCACTAGGCCAATAGGCTATCTTTCAACGTCACAAAGACCAATTAACGAATTTTCATGGACGGCAGATGACGATCTAACCACTAATCAAGGAAAAGTAAACGGGAAGCAGCATTTCACATACCTTGGTGTTATAATTCATGACAACTTGGCATGTCAAGATCACGTAATACGTCACTGAGAAAAATAGTAGCGACGTAGCCATAATAGAAAGAGAAAAATATTTATATGATCAATACGTCTAGCGTCGAGAGGACAATTTGGTTTGAAAAAGTTTTGTGCATTAAAAACGTTCCATATTTAAATTACCCCGTAATATTCCGAAGCAATTACTGAACAATATCATGCACTATTACATGTATGAAAAACGAGCCTGACAAATTATAGATAATGAACATTACGTATCTCCTCCAAACTACAACCATTTAGAGAAGAATAAGCACGGATCCTCGAAGTATGTGAACCTTGCCAGGGGAAGCAGCATAGTAACTGAACCTGTGCCAGTGCGTGCATGCTAGGAACACGTCAACGTCTTTGTCTTTGAAAGCAAATCAGCGTTCTCCACCTATCATGGCAGTGCATCCAACTGGGGTGCGAAGCAAATACCCACAAACACAAGTTACTTGGTACACCTCCAGCAACCAGGAGAACCACTAAAAGTTGCGGTTCCGACTTTCGTTACGCTTTGGCCTCAGCAGCATTGCTTCGCAAAGCTACATATTATCGAGCTTGCTGAGCAGAGCACAGCCAGACAGGGAATTCAATCATCACGATAGGATGACCATGCAGAAGTCAAAGTTGTTGGCTTCCGCAATCACCACGATGGGATGATGATAGTGTTCACACATCTGACTGCGGGAGCTAAAGTTGTTGTTTGTTTAGGACCGCATCAACTGCACAGGTAAACAACGCTTCGGAAACCAAATAATCTTCTATTATATCTCTTGCCAGGCACTTCTTGAAATCAAATGAGAAGGTTGAAATTGTCCTGCTAGTTCATGAGAAGGCACGACTACAGCAGACTATCTGATGAATGTATATGGACTGCTATGGCTGCGGCGGCATCGCACACTTGAATCCTGCCTATCATCGGTCGCTGAGTTTCGGAAGCTGTAGCAGTCAGAGCATCGTAGAAGCTCTGCTGCGCAATCAAAGATGGAAGTGCTGCAGGTGCCGTGCCTCAGACAAGTCTTAAACCAACAGTCGCCTTGTCGCATATGGAAAATAACAACAATATATTTATTTCCTTGGGCCTCAGTTCAAGGAATATAATGGAACATTTCTTTTCATCGACTGCATCCCTGAACCTATAAAACTGTCAATACGATGGAGGTCCGCACGGACACAGGAGAACACGTCACCATTTCCGTCATCACATGCGTCTGCTGTTCATCCAACTGGTCCACCTCACTCAGGACTAGTGACGTGTCCACAGTGCCAAACCGTGCCGACGCCATCGGTGGTGGACGCATCTTCTGGCCACATCACCGCACCAACAACTGCCAAACCGGTTCGACAGGCCATCCGTCTGCTGGCCCCATCACCATACCAACAACTGCCAGTGACTGGCTAAAGAAATCACACTAAATGCAGTATTAGACCCCCATCTGATTTTAACGCGCACACCAGCAGACGCCACTCTACTACCTCCCAGCCGCAATCTGCAGGAATGCTTGCGCCAGCAACATATGTTCAGTCTGCACGGGCGTCAACACACGCACACGCACACGTACGCACACGCACACGCGCACGCGTGCACACGCACACAAGGTGATTGATTGATTATTTGGGCTTAAGGGCGCGCCGACTGCGAGGTCATTTAGCGCCCATGCACACAATGTGGTTAAGTAAGCATGATGTACATAAGGTGTTAAGCTCGCTTCTCCAGCTATCTTATTAAGAACGTTGCAACGGGTCACGATCCTTAGATACAAACCTCGTAAGGTGAGGTGACAACAAGCGAAATTTGTAAGGACCCTGAAATGTGTCGGACAGACCTGTACTTGTGTGCGAAAGATTTATCTTGGTAAGGATAATCGAAGCAAGAAGTAACCAGAGCGATTTAATTCTGCGTTATTTGTCTCGTTTTTTATTCATTTTCATTTGGTTGTCATGCTTTCCACAGGGACACCTTATTGTGCACGCAAATATTGTGATTTTCCGTAGAAAATGCCAACATTTACGCGATATATTTATTATATTTACGCCAATATCGCCAAAACGCGTCCACGGCCGGTTTCGGTTGGTTGGTTATTGGCTTTACGACACATCGACCGTTGAGTCATGTAGCGTCGCTAATCTCTCACGCCAATTGGTCGCAGGCGAAGAGTAGCGACACGTGAGACTCGAACTCACAACCTTTCGATTGTGAGACGAGCAACTTACCCCTAGGCTACTCGTCCCCACGGCCGGTTTCGGCACTATTTTGCTTTTTTAATTCCCCTACCCATTAATAGGTAGGCAGGAGTATCCTTCCATACCCGTGCGACCTAATTACGTTATATTCCAAGGGTGAGAGGTAGGTCGTGGTAGGCAAATCAAGGCAGGTCACACCACTCCCCGTTCCTATCTCTTGCTGGACAGATCCCGCCACCAGATATTAGTAAAAGATGTTCCTGAAGCCCTCTCAGACAATTACCAATGCTAGTAACGTCTTCGAGGGCTCCAGGAAAATAACTGCTATAGGTGTTAATGAGGAAATAATACAAAATCATAATCTTGCACATGCATTTCCTAAACTACTACTACACTAAGGAGAACGGACGAACCAAGTATGAAGAAGAAGAAAAAAAAGAAAACATGATTCTTAAACGAAAACGTCCAAATGATATCAGATCACATGCATAGCACATTACCATTACCAACATTCATTGAAAAAGTTCATTGGTACAGCCAACTTCATTTTGATTTCCAGAAAACTTGTCTCAAAATGATCACTCTCCAGGTCTTTTCTTTCCCTAGCCTTTTCTTCACATCTATTACTTACATATATTGCTGTACCTACACCTTCTTTTCTATTAGATGCAAAGAGATTATAATTTTTTAGACTATAGTATTGTTCTAAATCTTTCTTCAGCCATGTCTCTGACACACAACTAACTGACCAATCATCTTCAAAATTTGCTAGAAGATTAATAACATCAGCAAATTTATTCCTGAGGGACCTTGCATTGATATGAAGTACTGAGAACCCAGCATTTAAGTTAAGTGGTTAAGGTAAGGAATAATATTTACACTGTGACAGTATATGTTCATGAGGAGGGTATTTATCACTCAAATCATTCCCTAGCAACTCCAATGTAGCTCCTTCAAGTTTGAGCCCACGCATTACGCAGGGAAAGAGCCAACTGGAATGGTGATTGGTTCTGAAAATTGAAAACTTGGAATAATAATTGTGCATGAACATTGAACTGGAACACAAAAATGGACAATGAATGATCGGAAAGTAAAATGGGAAAAGGAAATAAGAGGTAAAGCTCACACCATTAAGAAGCATAGTTAGACAAACAAATTTAGATAGTTTTATGCCTATCTAAGATGATAGAGGAGCAATGATTCTATTGCAAGTGAAAGGAACACTTGCCAGAATATGTATATGCCAGAACACTTATACACTTGCACAAGTGTATAAGCCCCCAGTGCACAGGTTAAAATATTAAAACTGGTTCTTTTCAGCAACCCACATACATGCATACACACATTGACTCGACTTGTACCAAAGTTGGTCCAATAGCACAATGGCAGACCAATCCGGTACCAGCCTGGGGGCTTGATGCAAGTGAAATGTCACATTGATCACCCAAAAGTATCAAGTCAAGCAAAAATCAAAGACTTGTACCAGTGAGGATATCACTGTTGGAATTTTTGTAGCAGTGTATGGTTGCATGCCATGCAATGTTCCTCAGTGCAGGCAACACAGAAATCAATGTCATAAAAGCACATTGACCAATACTCCAACCTTGAACAACCCGCTCTATCTGACCCTGACTCCAGGAGAGCTTAGTATCAGTGCTATGCATGTGATTAAAATTTGCTTTATGTGTAACATGTGCGCAAAAACTGTATCATCCTTGAATGGACATTTTGAATCAAGGGATAATATATTCATCTATTGGATATTAGTTTTGATTTACGGTTAGCTTCATCTTGCATGAAAAATTAGTATGTATTTGATGCAAAAGGACAGTAAGGCATGTCATCTTATATTGCGCAAGTTCCTGGCATTCTATTTATTGTAGATTTACCACCATCCTGAGTTCAAAGCTGATACATAGCTTCCCCAGGGAGGGAGGGGAAGCTGCTGAAATCTGATGCCAATTGGTACTAGTCAGCTGTTTTATTGTATTGCTATAGTGATATTTAGAAGCAACAGTTGATTATGCTAATGCAAATGTTATTTTTCAGTGTAGCCGTTGCTTAGTTTTCTGTTCAAATCATGTAGTAGATACTCTGATATAATTATTTTTGTTTCTGTAGCTAGCTGTTCACCTAGGAAGGCCTGAAATAAACAGTTAGGTTGGTATCTGGGTAGTTAGGTGTTTGGTAGGTTTGTATTGAGCCAGGTACCAGATAAATAGGTAAGTAGATACTAGATCTATGATACAATGTTTACACAGTGCATATTGAGGTAAACAACATGCACATGCCCACATAGGTAAGTGTACCTACCAGGTACACCCACCCAGACATATACATATGCATACATATGCTGAATCTGCATTCCACCACACACGCACGCGCACGCGCACGCGCACGCACACGCACACGCACACGCACACGCACACGCACACGCGCACGCGCACGCACACGCACACGCGCACGCGCACGCACACGCGCACGCACACGCGCACACGCACACGCACACGCACACGCACGCGCACGCGCACGCGCACGCGCACGCGCACGCGCACGCGCACGCGCACGCGCACGCGCACACGCACACGCACACACACACACACACACACACACACACACACACACACACACACACACACACACACACACACACACACACACACACACACACACACACACACACACACACACACACACACACACACACACACACACACACACACACACACACACACACACACACACACACACACACACACACACACATATATATATATATATACATATATATAAATATATACACATATACACATCCATACATATACAATGGAATACAGATTCAGGAATCATATCCCCAATCCAATGTCCACGTCCAACCTAGCTACCTAAGATGTCAACCACCATAAACTTTGCCTAAATTTCAGTTGCTGCCCCATAATAATATTCAATATTGGTGTCCAATACTGCTACTTATTCTAATTTTTTTCTTCCTGGATTTTCCTCTCTGGCTAGGAGTTCTCCTGGAGGATGGATTTTCAGTTGAGGCAGGTGAGTCTGAGTCATCACTGATGTCAGTGGGATGACAAGAGAGAGCAGGGCTCTTATTTTTACTGGAACCTCCCTTTGATTTTTTGCTTGTTTTTTTGTTGTTGTTTCTAGATGTTCCATGCATCCGTCTTTCACAGGCTTCCTGATCAGTAACCACTACCTCTCATGTGGCTGTCACAACATTTTGCTCCTCCCTTGTTTCTTTGTTGTCAATTGACTCAATTACACCATTTCTAACATTCATCTGATTTTCCTGGGTCTCATGATTCACCTTAGGTGTCACCTCTGTTGATGTGGATGTTGTTGTTAATTTCTCTGTCTCAGCAGAGGACTCATTTTTTCCTTTTGTGATTGCCTCCTTGTAAGTATTTGGCTGTAGCTGAAGTCTAGACAGAATGTCATTCTCAGATATGGCCTCCCCAATCAAGATGCTGGGCGCGTCTTTGTTTTTTTCACAAAGACATTTCCACCTTGGGTGAAGTAGGTGGCTAACTTGCCCTCACGACTCAGTTTTGCACACTTCGAAACAATTGCCATCTTGTCTTGGGTGAGAGATTCATGAATAAACAAGCCCCCTTTTGAGAGATCTTTAGTACCCTATTCCTGTATATTTCCTCCCTTACTTCTTTGTTGTTAAATCTAACGATAATGCTATCCTTTTTTTCCTAGCCAGTGAACAGTGTTTATGCACCCAGATCGAAACAGGATGCCTGCATGAAAGAAAATCATGTGCATGACTTCCTCTCGCAATTTTTTTTCCAGGTCTGATAGACAATTTCCCCCTGAGGATGAGAAAATCCTGCCGGGTGTAGTTTTCAGCAGCTTCAGCTTGTATCTTTGCTAACCTGACCATGCCTTCCAATTTATCAATTATAGCCAGTTGCTTTTCCACAAACTGTTTGAGGAACTCAAAACTTACCTGCTCAGACATCCTATGCAGGTTTAGTCAGTACTTTCGCACTGTAATAATATTTGACGTAGAATCCGCCTTGCCCCTAAAGATTTACTAACAATTGATATATTTCAAATGGAATACCTTGAAAAAGCAAATTTAAATTGTCCACCACCAGTTACTACAGTACTCGATATATACTACCACGCTACAACAAGATATGGACAATTGCATTCACTAATGCATTCAGCAAGATACTCCCTGATGCACAGTCAGTCGGTTCGTTCCGCTCACGAGCACCGGCAACGTCCGCCCGCCGTGACAGTTCGGGGCCGAAATGAATGTTTGAAAATTTCACCAAAATTGTAAATGAAAATTTCACGTGGGTTCTTCGTATAACTTCAGATGAAATCAGAGGAATCTCCCGATGCTTTGCATGCGATTTATAGCAGGCATACCATTGCGACGCGAAGTCTTTAAACAAGCGCAGCACCTTCAGGAATTTCGCGTTTGAGCAAAAGAAGCTGAGCAGACTGTATTTTTTTTTAAAGCCCCACGCGAAACGCACATAATAGGTAAACTTTTGGTTTGAAATGGCTTTCTATGGATATTATTGCATTATACATAGTGTGGTGTGCTCTTATACGAACACGCCATGTTTATCAATGTTTGCGAGTCTGCACAGATTACGAAGCCCAACGTGTTTACCAGCAACATTATGGTGTATAGGATTAAGAGCAAGCGAAGGTTTGGCGTCAACATGCCCACTGCAAAACCGTCCTATGCTCAGGCTATTGGGGCGATCGGGATGACGCTGCCCACCCTCACGGGGCTGCTCCTCACTATATGCTCTAAATAGAGGAAGGGGCATTTGGGCACGTGCCCCCTCCATCCATCGAAGTGTGGCGGCTCTCTGACCGGGAAATACACTGTCTGCAATACACCAAGTCCCTTACCCGTTTAGCATTTTTTCAAGCAAATGATGCGTCTATCAGAGGAATATGTGGCCTCTTTAGACGAAAAGCGCCTCTTGAGAGGAATAGATGCCATTTTGTATGTACTGGTGTACCCACTCACTCTCCCCAGCTCAGCAAATTGTCTGAGGTACCCTCCCCCCCCCTACGAACTTTAACAGTAGCTCCCATCCAATGAAATGGCGCCCCTCCAAAAGATTCCAATTACAAGCAGGTGTACGCCTTCGTGAAGGAACAGAATGGTCTGAGCTTGGCTGTATATCGTATGTTGTACGTTGTAATTACTCCGAATGATGATGCTTTGAATGTTTGGGAACATTTCTCTATTTGTCCTGTCTGGAGTCAATGACCGACGATCTCGGCCTGAAATTTGTTTAAATATATGCGAAACAGATGTATATGAAGGTACTACAATTTGGTGTATCTGTGTCTACCCATTCAGCAGCTATCCTTGGAAAACCTGAAGAGGTGGGGAAGGACTCTCCCGAGAGCCTCACCCCGGTCCGGAGAGAGTGCTGCATGAGCACAATGCCAGTATTCCATTGCAAGCATTAAGTCAAATATATACAGTGGTTTTCTACGCTTCCTCGAAAAGTTAATTCGTACAATCTACGAATGGCATGACCTCTTCCGTGCTCCATGCTGCTAAATATGGCGCGACTTGTCTATGACTCGAAATTTAGATATAATCGCTCCAAACGTTGAAGGTCAACGATCAACAACTAGAATACATTGTGTAGCTTTCTAGAAATAAATCGAAAAGGCTTAACTGGTTGGAACAATCCTGACTTCCCCTGCTTCTCCAAGTTATTACGTTCGCAGTATTAATAACATGCGGTCGAGTTCGTAAGTTAGAACCGAAAACAAAATCCTGAAACTGATTCCATTTAGTCTCAAAAGCCATTATGCACGTACTTCCCATGGCATTCCTAATTATATTTGACAAGGCCTTAGTCACAATTTTAGGAACTATCTAGCAGGCAATTAAGCACTGGAGCATCTGATTACCGACCAAATTCGAATATCCAAAAGATGCGTCACATTTTACGGAAACTGATATTCGTGAACGTTTGGCGGGACAAGCACCACGACGTAACTCTGTTCAATAAATTCAGCAATCAAGAAGTGGTTGCGTGTTCGGCAATTGTTATGTGTTGCATCATGAATTACAGCATACTGAAAACCAGGAATTCGTGTTCGTTTTCTTGCTTAGGCGGACATTTGCTCAGGCTAATATGAAGTTCAATTATTTTTAGGTTCTGCTGACAAAATGGCCAGCAAAAATTAACCGTAGTGGATTTTGATGGGACATGCTTAGATCTGAGTGAATACCGATATCAGTGCATGCTAGCCGAAGCCATGCATACACTGATTGCTTTGATTGATTGATTATTTGGGCTTAAGGGCGCATGGACTACTGAGGTCATTTTGCGCTCATAACTCTTATAGCTAACAAAGTATATCATCAAGCTTCACATCGTTCGTAGCCGTCAAAATGGTCCTATTGTGGTACAAAGTTTACATGTCATGTATATCAGCGAGGAGAATATATTGCGGAGAATGACACTGAAGACAAGAAGTCCATCAATCGTCCCGACTGGACAATGCTCGAGTTGTCGGAGAGAATATCGCTAAGGGAATCCACCTGGTCAGACCCAAAATGACGTCTACGCTCATCAGCGTAATGAGGACACGATATCAAAACGTGGCGAACTGTTAGCGGTGCATAACATCTCGAGCACAGAGAATTTTTGCCACCGTATAGTAAATACCCATGCGTAGCATAAGTATGCCCAATACGGAGACGGCATAATGTGACCTCTTCTTGTCGACGTTTGCGACAGGACGAGCCCCATGGTCGTAAACGTTGTTTGATGGTTCGTAGTTTGTTCGCCGACGTCGCGTCCCACATAGCCTGCCACTTGTCTAGGAGGAAGGTGGATACCTCTCGGTAGTGGTCAGTGGCAGGGAGTGGCAGTGCTCGAGAGCACGGTGCTTTTGTTACTCGTTTCGCCGCAGCATCCGCCAACTCATTACCGGAAATGCCAACGTGGCTCGGAAGCCAACATAGAACAACTCGTCGTCCATGGCGTTCCAAATCGGTAAGACGGCTCACAATATCCCGCAGAAGGGGGTTTGATGGATAAAACGTGTTCAGGGCCATAAGACTACTTAAAGAGTCCGTGAAAATGAGATGTCGATCACCCCCAGACACTTCGATATAACACAGAGCTTTCGTAATAGCGACAAGTTCCGACGAGTACACCGATGCGTACGTCGGGAGCGAAAACGAGCGGGAGACAGATCCACAAACAAAAGCGCTGCCAACGCCGTCCTCTGTTCGAGAGCCGTCAGTATACGTGACTATCCATCCCTGGAATGTTTCAATATGTTGAAGAGCCAGTGCACGAAATTCTGCTGGAGGGATATCGGATTTTCTGATCTTCGCAAGGGATACATCCACCTTCGGTGTAATCAGCTCCTATGGAGGGGTCTCCATGTTCTGGATTGTACGAATTCCCCGAAGCTTAACTCGACTTTCCCGCAGGAGTATTCGAATTCGAACACCGAATGGGGCCACACTCAGGTTTCGTTCCCCTGAAAAAAAATGGTCAATAGTCGACGCGAAAAGACGTGCGAAAAAGCTGGATGGTCGGGAAACTGGCGGAGCTTGCAGGCGTAGCGCATTCCTAACCTTTCTCTGCGCAGAGAGAGAGAGGTGGCTCGTGTGCTTTGGCTAAAAGACTCATGATGGGCGAAGTGCGGAATGCTCCGGTCGCGATGCGAATAGCGGTGTGATGAACAGTGTCCAGAGTTCGTTTGGTGGAGTTGCGCGATCCGTCATAGATAAAATAGGCGTATTCTAACTTGGCACGTATGAGTGAGTGGTAAAACAGAATAAGAGAAACCCAGTCAGCTCCATAGCTAGTCGGAGAAACGCACTTCAATATGCTGAGCGATTTAAAACACTTGTCACGGAGTGCTCCTTGTAGCTCAGATGTGAGTCAAAAGTGATTCCAAGGAACTTCACAGCAGGTGGCTTTGGTATCTGCCTGCCATACAGCTTGAGAGAGAGTTCTGGACAGTTTCGCCGGCGACAGAAATGCATTGCGGTTGTCTTTTGTGTTGAAAATCGGAATTCATTCATTACGCCCCACCTCTCGAGTTTCTTCACGGCCAATTGGAGATGTCTAGACATAGCAGATAGCCTGGCTGTGCTACACCAGATAGCGAAGTCGTCTACAAAGAGACACCGACCAAGTTGTGGTGGAAGGACGTCGCTAATAACATTTATCATTATGGCAAATAGTGCTGCACTTAATACACTTCCATGTGGCACGCCATTCTCCTGTATAAATCTTCTGGATAGCTGGTGGCCAACACGAACACGTAAATGTCGATCTGTGAGAAAATTCTGTATACAAATCCCCATTGACCCCCGGACACCGCATTTATGCACTTTTGCAAGAATGCCATGGCGCCAGGTCGTGTCATAAGCCGCTTCTATGTAAAAAAAAAGACAGCGCCGACGTGTCGTTTCTGCTTAAACGCCACACGTACTACCGAGTCCAGTGTCAAAATGTGGTCTGCAGAAGTCCGGTTCTTCCTAAAACCGCATTGTGCATCTGAGAAAAAATCATGCACTTCTAAAAACCACATTAGTCTGGCAGTTACCAATCGTTCCATTAGCTTATATAAACACGAGGTGAGTGCTATTGGGCGATAGTGGAGCGGTTCTAGTCCACTTTTGCCAGGCTTCAACAATGGTATCACCAAGGCTTCTCGCCAGGCTACTGGGAAGTCGCCTTGTCGCCGCAGATGGTTGAATAAGCTTAAAAGTATTTCGATGGCACATGGAGGGAGATGCTTTATCATCTCGTTATGAATAATATCCGGACCTTCACTTACGCTTCTGAGCTTCGCTATGGCAGAAGTTAGTTCGGCCATTGTGAATGACTTGTTATATGATATATTTTCGGTTGTGACAAAGTCAGGAGGGAACTTTTCACATTGCAACTTGTGACGCAATAATTGCGGGTCCAAATTGTTGCCACGGCTAAGCTCTGACAAGGAGCAGGCGATTTCGTTGGCAACATCCACAGATCTGGTCACGTCCCTATTACCCATGCGTAAGACGGGTACGGGAACGGATGAATGCTGGCCTGCAATACGTTTTATTCTGGACCATACTTGTGCTGTCGGGGTTTGCTTGATTATTTGCCCTACATATTCTCGCCATGAGGCCTGTTTTGCTGATCTTATAATGCGACGTGCAAAAGCCCTGGCTCTCCGGAAGGCAACCATGTTTATAGTGTTCCTATTTTACTGAATTTACGATAAGCTCGCTTTCTTGCGCGTATGGCGTCTCCGCATTCCTCCGTCCACCATGGGACTGGGGTACGCCGTGGAGCACCTGAGGTTCGGGGAATGCATGCGGAGGCAGAATATAGGAGCAGTGATGTAAATTGTTCCATACTGTGTGGTTTATTCTGGCCATCAGCAGAGCAAGCTGTTTCTATATGTGTTATGTAGTCAGTCCAGTTGGCTTTGTGAAGATTCCACCGCCGCGGCCTCTGCCCCAGGACCGGCCCTTCATGGTATCTCAGCCATATTGGGAAGTGGTCGCTTCCCAAAGGGTCAGTATCAACCGACCAATTAAACATTTGCACAAGTTGGGGACTACAGACACTCAGGTCTAACGCAGAAGTCTGTCCAGACTGCAATGTAAAGTGCGTTCTAGAACCTGTGTTTAAAATACACGACTCCTCGTGTAGGAATTTCTCCATCAGACGTCCACGCCCATTGACATCTTCACATCCCCAAACGGTATGATGTGAATTGAAGTCACCTAAGAGTAAATTCGGTTCCGGGAGCTGAGAACAAAGAAGTTTTAGCTCAGTAGATAGAAATGAAGTGCCTGGAGGCAGGTAAATGCTACATAATGAAATTCTTTTATGACCGAAGTGCACCCTGGCGGCGACGGCTTGGAGGCGTGTGTTCATCCCTAGTGGTTGCGAAGGAACACTATGGTGGATGCCCAGTAGCACTCCACCATGGGAAACAGTGTCGGATGCTACTTCTTTTCGGTGGAGGGTATAGCATTTCACCTAAATTGCGATGTCCGGCGACAGCTTGGTCTCCTGAAGGCAGAACGCCACCGGACACACTGCTCAGAACTGCCTGCAAGTCATGGGCACTGCTTCTAAAACCCCTGCAGTTTCATTGTAAAACAGTTTGTATAAGGAGCTATGTTAAAAGGGGTTAAGACATGTCAGTTCATGGCGAACCAGCCGGGGCCTAAGGGTTCGATGTTGTGGCGCTCGCACTCTCGGACTGACTCCGCCGGTCGGCGAGACTGACCAGGGCGAGGCACGCTTCCGGCCTGCCTGGGGTGTGGGTGGTGGCCCCATCACCTTCGCAGTCCCTGTGGTATGGATAGAGCTGGCTTGGAGAGATGGGGACGATGGGGGGCAAGCCCTGAAATCCTGTCTCCCTACATTTGGCGACGTACCCCTTGACCCAGCTCGGGATGTCCGGCCTGAAGCCCCCATGTCCGGGGCCCCTGTGCGGACCTCAATCGGTAGGAGTGAGCGGGCCGTTGAGGGTGCTACTACCGGCACCCGACCGGGGGCCACACCCTTCTCTTCAGAAATGGTTGGTGGGGGAGGGGGAGTTGGGGTGGTTCGGGAGGGTGTAGGGATGGGTTGGGCAGGTTTAGGGTTGGTGACGGCGGCGGGTAGGGATTTGATCCTCCTCGGTTCGACGCGACTCTGAGACGTTTGTGTCTCGAGGCTTGGTCCGGAAGAGCTCCTGTGCTCTTCCCTAACGAGAGTGGAGTGCTGGGCGGAGGAGGGGTGCTGGCGGAGGAGGAGTGCTGGGCGGAACGGGAGGCAGGGAGGGGAGTGCTGGAGGTAGGGATTGGAGTGGCTGGGGATGGGTTGGGTTTGGTTGTGGATGGACGGGCAGGTCTGTTTCCTCGCTGAACCTGGACCCACTCTCCTTGAGGAGTCGCTACTGGGTCCGCAGCGGAGGACTCCCTCTCCCCCGTCTGGGTAAAGGACAGAGCTCTTTCTCCGATTGGTGTACATTCGATACCAAAGGCTAGCATTATGGCACTGAGTTGAGCTATAAGATGAGAGGCACTCATGTGCGTGTGCGACTGCATCAGCGACTGCTGCGTGACGCTGGAGTTCAGCTTCACCTTTGCTGCGTATGATATTATCGGGTGTGCTGCCTCGTAGATATCACGCGCCTCACGGAATGTTACTTTTTTAAACTTTTTATTGTAACTACTTCCTTTTCTCTCAAGAAAATGGGGCAAGAACGATCATAGGTGGTATGAGGTGTTTGGCCTGGACCACAGTTTGAACAATGCGGTCCGTCCGCCTTACATTTATCTTGCACATGCTCTGAAGATCCACAGCGTCCACATGTCTCTCGGTTCCGACAATGTTGTGACGTGTGACCAAAACGGGAGCATCGGAAACATCTCATGGGATTGGGTACAAATAGGCGGACCTTCACACGGACATATCCGACGCAAATAAATTCAGGAAGATCTGTCATGTGGAAAGTTAAGATGATATTGTTTGTTGGTTGTAATTCCTGTCCTTTTCTAATTGAAATTCTACGGGCCTCTACCACTCCGCACTCTCTTAGGCCATCCACAATGTCGGCATCTGAAACATCCCTTAGGTCGTAGCAGTTTATAACTCCTTTGGGGTAATTATTTGTGTTGTGGGGCTGAATCTCGACACGTACGGTGAATGTTCGTCTGTTGGTTTCATACCGTTTTGTGTACGTGATTTCTGTTGCGTCCATCGCCTTCCTTGCGTCCTCAACAGTTTCAAATTCAACTTCAAGCCCTTCGTCTCTGAGCTTTTCATACCTTAACACCGATCCTAGCTTGTCACACGCTTCCTTCCTTTGGAACGGGGTAAGCAGAGAAAGTCTCGTGTTTTCTTCGAGCGATTTGATGATGAGAATGCGAGGTGTCGGCAGACCCGCTTGTTGGCCGGGCTCTCCATGCGCTACTCTCATAGTTCTGGCAGTTCGGGTTGTCTGTCCGCTACCGGAGAGGGCAGGTGGGTTCTTTATGTTGGAAGTTGCAATGCATCGTTTTTTGTTTCCACTCCCCGGGCGCCCCACTGCATAGGGCCCTACTGAGGGGACGCCTGGGTCCCGCGGACGGGAGGTCGCCAGGCGCCCGAGGAGCTATACGGGGCAGGCGGCGCCTTCGCCCGGCCGGGAGAGAGACACTCACCACCCCTTGACCCCAGCTGGCCGGGCCGGCGGGCACTGGGGAAATCCCAGGCCCCCGGCCCGAGGCGACCAGCCACTTGCTCCGTGTGAGTCCCCACGGACCCGCCCGCCCCTCCGGGATATCGGGACCAAAGAGGTGTGTTGGTCCCCCGTCACAACTAGCACCGTGCGACGGGGGACCTCAACCTCCAGGACTCAGTCATCCCCGGGGGCGGGCCGAGGGGGCGCGGCTACCCCGATAAAACGGAGCTGGTGGGCAGGGCCGGGGAGGTTGTCCTGCCTGCTCATAGTAGGGATAGTTGGTGTTGCAGGGTCACGTCAAGGACATGGATGTTTGGATGATATGGGAATTGGAGTGGGAGCGTATGGATAGGACGAGTGAGGCACTCCTGGTCTCACCCCTCGCCGGTGTGATGGTCGCCGGGTCATTTGGGCACTCAATCCCCACCGCGTAAAGGTGGTGCCTCATCGGGGGGGGGGTCCATGCATACACTGACAGGACGATTTTTTTTAATGTCCGTCACCCGAGGTCAGGTGACCAGGAGCACCCCCCCTCTTACCCAACGACTCCAAGCACCTTACATTAACACCATGGAAAACAGTAAATTCGCGGCATTTCCAGCTAAGGGGTGGAAAACAAATAAACGAGCATACAAAGCACCAGGTATTCGAGCAATACAACTGATGACAAAGAATCCTGTTAGCAGTCATACCCAAGAGGCATACCCAAAGACTGACCCTGGATCCAACCCGACAAGAAATTAGGATCCAAAATATAGTGTTAGAAGCTGGTTTGTGGCCAAATAGTAGTGAGCACTCCTGATTTGTAATGATTTTTGTAAACTTTGGCTCCTCCCACAACTCCATCCGGCTAAGCATGGGCTTGTTGCTGGGTGGAATGTGGGAGGAACCAGTGGTTGGGTGTGTTCAACTTGATATGTAGTTCAGTGCAAAAATCATACACACGCACGTACGCACGCACACACGCACGCACGCACGCACGCACGCACGCACACACAAACACACACACACACGCACACGCACACGCACACGCACACGCACACGCGCACACGCACACACGCACACGCACACGCACACGCGCACACGCACACGCACACGCACACGCACACGCACACGCACACGCACACGCACGAGCGGTACTATCTGACGCTGGACGCGGTGCGCGCCCAACACCGCACGCTCGACTCCACTCAGCGTGTGGACAACCGTTGCCGAGCAGACCCACCTTCCCGACGCGTCCGGCCGGTTGAATATCTCGTCGAACTCTAAACAGGTGCGCACAGTGCGCGACTCGGCCACCAGACTCCGGAAGTCGGCCACTTCCGGCGGCGCCAGCCCAAACCTGTCGGCACGGGCTACACTGAGACGAGGCGCCTCACCTCCCTGAGGTGAGACGAGGCACCCACCTCCCCGACGTGAGACGAGGCACCCCACCCTCTCCGACGTGAGACGAGGCGCCTCACCTCTCCGAGGTTAAGAAGAAGAACCTTGGTCTCTTTTACGACACATTCAACTGCTAGGTCATATTGCGTCGCCAATATCTCACGCCGGCTGGTCGCGAATGGACTCGGTAATTCCGCTGGTTGCGGGACGCGAACCTTAGTCGCGAACGCGACAATGTTGTCAATAATCCGACGCCTTACCGACTAATCCACCGCCTCCCCACCCACTCCCACCCTGAGGTGTGACGAGGCAAACCGACAGCCAGTCGCTGTGATGCCACATACAAAAAATAAAACAGCTGGCGAAAGACGTCGGTCGTTCCGGACAACTGGGCACATCTTGGCACATTTGGGTTTTATCGTCTCCAAATTAGCGATTCTCAATGTCAGTCGATGATGAATTGGGGTTCAGAGGCGCGTCGACTCTCAATGTCAGTCGAATGGTTCCACTGTCCACACAGTCCGTCGATTTGACGACAAACGCACAGCAAATACCGGGCAAACATGCGCTCTCGCCCAAGCAGACGCGTCCGAAAATGGCGACAGTTCTGGAGCCGAACGGTTTCATTTCTGATCTTCGCCGATGCAAAATAAAAGTCAGCCAGACCAATGGTAGGCGCAAGCTTACGCATTGCATCATTATTCTGGAATTCAAAAATTTACGTGGAAACTAACGCCTAATTGAAAATTGTTTCGCACGGCTTAAGTGGCATAAACAGGACAACATTGGTCACAAAATAAAAGCAATCTGCGAGCCAACGTGGGCCGTTACCTGGCCAGCAGCTGACCCAGAATGGCCCGCACGCAGTGGGCGTGGCCGGCTGCCACGGCGGCATGCAGCGGCGACCAGCCGCGGTCATCACACGTTGCTATGTCCGTCTGGGGGCACACGGGTCATGGTCATCACACGTGGCTATGTCCGTCTGGGTGCACATGGATCATGGTCATCACACGTGGTCGTATCAGTCTGGGGGGACAAATAGTTCCTGGTCATCACAAGTGTCTTCACTGGCCTGGGGGGGGTAAGCAGTCCAGGGCCATGTCATCAGCAGGGGTCAACACACGTGTTTGTCTTGGGGAAAACGGTTCACTGATATCACAAGTGTCTTCGCTGGCCTAGAGGGTAAGCGGTCCAGGGTCACGCCACCAGCCCGGGGCATCGCCAAGACATCACCTGGGCGGCAACATATCAACATGCCATCAACTGGCTATGGCATGATCACATTACCGATATTGGACTACAATTTTGTCGGCCGATCCTCATGCAGCTTACGGCATATATAATGTTCAGGGTCTTACTATAAATATCGCAGGGTCATCACATTCACATTGACGCCATCAGGTCATCAAGTCCACACCGCTAGGTTATCGCATTCATCTAGACATCATAAGGTCATCACGTCCACACCGCTGGGTCACCGACGCGCCATTCGCCGATCATAAACGTGTGACCACACGGTGGTCATGGTGATGAACATGGCGGCGGTAACCACACGGATCGTAGACGCATAACCGTGGTCACCATTAAAGCACCGTCAGATTCCCACTTGGTCGTGTCACAGAGACTCACGGGCACACCATGTTCAGTGACTCGGTTCGACTCCTGAGCTCGACTGGATCATGAGGCCTCCACTATTTGTTGGGACGGAAACACACCTTTTCTCAGATGGTTATTCCGTTCGCGTACCACACATACGCAAAAGCAAGCTTGAAAAGGCGACTCATCGGATTTTATTATTTTATTTTGACGCCAGATGGAACGCCAACAAAGATGGGTGGTCGGGCGGTGGACGAACAACACGTTTAGCCTGGAACTTCCGAAGAAAAAAAAACAGCCACCCATAATCTATCCTACCCAGCCATACAGTAGTACACCCGGAGGGGCACATCGGGTTATGTAGTGCTCTTCGGGCTTTGAGGAGCATCGTTTGAGCGTCAGAGAGCTGGTTACCGGCGCCGGAGCAACCGAACACTTCCCAAATCCGAGCGTAAGTGGGCGTCTTTGGCCTTCTATTGCCGGAACTTCGGGAGTCGAGGGATTAACAGAGTTCTTACTGGACCGTCTACAGCCGTTTAGTGAAGCCTGTGATACCGCGGAGTAGCACGAACACACCAACTGGCCTCTCCTCGGCACAAGACCAACACCCGCTCCTGCGCCGTAGCAAGACACATATAGTGCGCCTGCTATTAGTGGGCGGAATCACCGGCGTTCAGTGCGAATGAATACAGGGCCACCCAATGTGAAGCAGTGATGTCACTGACGACGGATGGAGCCCGCAAATCGCATGTCTCCCGCCGACCCCGAAGGGGAGAGAGCGGCGTGCACCAGTCACATGATCGGGTCATCGGGTCATCACGGTACGTGGCTTCGGTGTAACCTTAACAGCAACACACACACGGCGGCGTGCTGATGTTAAGGTGCGCAACCTGATGCCGTGTACTGCCCAAAGTAGCGGCGAAGTTCTACCTACGTTATCACAGCAGGGTGCCAATATTGCCAACTACGGAATGAAAACAATTGTAGTATATTGTAATTAATCTAAGCTGATTGTGGCTGTTGAATGGTGCTAGTTACCAGCTGTGTATTTCGTTTTCGAAAACGGGAAGCTTTGGAGTGGGGAGCTCGAAGTAATCTCAACATACAACGTTTGGTAGTTGCACACGCTTTGCTGAACAATGAGCAACCGCCAGCCACTTGACCGACGATCCGACCCAACGGTCCGCCATCATGCTCAATGCCGTACGTCTGAACTGACACCAGGTCGTGTGACAGCCACATCGGCAGCTCAAAATATGATATTTTCTGCGATAATGAATAATTGTTGCGCGGGGCGTTCGGAGCTCGCAGGACCCCACCGCCACATACAAACCTAGCATCGAGCGCAAATGGTGCGCTGCTGAGTCCAATGTGGCGAGCGCGGACCACAAGCATCCCATGAGTGTTTGCATAGCTAATGCCGCTGCGAATTTGTCTGGGATGAGCTGGGTATTGGGTGTAGTCAGGCAGTTTCCCAGGGTGGCATCTGGATGCCATCAGATCGGAGCGTTGCATAAGCGCTTTGATTCCGGGTGGGTTGAGCTACATGCCTTGAATGCCAGGCAACCGGAAGTCTTGCGATGCTTCACCAGTTAGCTTAGTCATTTGGGCTTAAGGCCACATCGATCAAAATATGCGATAATTTGGCGTTCATTCGGCGGTGGCGCTTCACCATGACGCGTGCTGAGCGCAATAATAGTCCGAGGCCACCAGTTGCACGATCCTCAGTGGTAAGCCTTCCGCGCCCTTCCATACCAACCACGGACATTCCTCTGGCACACACATTAACTGCACGCTCTCCAGTTGTGTAGACAACGGCCCTTCAAAATTGGATGCGACGTTTGGTGAGAAGTTGGGATACACTCCAAGATACAGGTGGCGGAAACCGAGCTAAGACGTCCCCCAGGAGGTAACCTGGTATCATTATCGACTAAAACACGGGGGTTCATCTGTCCCCGTCGCGGAAGTGCTATCGCTTTTTTAGACCAAAAATGCACACGATTGTAACACTCCATGGGAATAAGTTGGGGGTTGTGGAAGCTATTTTGCTAGATATTGCAGCACCGGGTGAATAACGTTGCACTGTTCTGAAAGATTTGGTGGGGTAGCGTTCTGCGCCCAACTACCAAATCTGCTCACACTAACCAGAGCGGGGACAATCATCAGTCCAACCGAACATGTTATGGCAATGAGGCGTGTCTGGGTGGGAGAACAAGCGCAATGCAGCTACAGCAGTTGACGCATCCCACAACTCCAATACACACTGAGTGAGATAATACTGTCCGCTCTCCCTCTTAATCCCAGGGGTGAGTTGCTAGGATTGTTCACCACGACGGACTACTGAACGGCCGTGGACGGGAGGAACTTGGACTGCTTCCAAGGGTGCAGGACAGGGCCTCCTCCAACAATTTAGCTGAATGCCATGTCGACATGACGGGGATGGGGAGTCCCTCCCCCTCATGATCGTGCCCACCCCCGATCCATGACCGTTTACCGTTGCCTCAGCATATCTCGTCGGAGATATGCTATACCATTGCCTCCGATGGTGATCACATTGGTCATCACATTGGCCAATGGGCGCGGTCCCCAGTCAAAGTTTCCGAGAGGGCCCCTGCTGAGGAACCCGGAATACTTAGACACCATTCGGCCTCTCATCGGCCCCGAACATGACTTCTCCTGAGTACCAGAACCCCATCAGCAACGGCCATCCCTATCCCTCTCCCTCTGCTACTAGGTATGAGGGCCTACCTAACCTTTCCCCAATTCAGGGTTTCTGTAGCTGAGCCGGCTCCCCTCCCTATAAACCACTTTCCAACACAAGAATATGGCCACGAGGCGTGCTGATATCCGGTAGTGGATCCACCATTTGTCTGTCGAAGATGGGGAGGGCGGCCATCCAGAATATTGGTGCTCCGCTGAACGTTAGTACCCCTTGCCTCGCTGAACCTTGGGTTATTTTACGACTCATTCAACGGCTAGGTCATACAGCGTCGCCAACCTCTCACGCCGATTGGTCGCGGGTGGAATTGGTAAATGCCGTCGGTCGTGAGATTGGAACCAACAATCATGCGATCAAGAGTCCGACGCTCTACCAACGGAGCTACCGCGGCCACCCATACCCTCGCTGGGAGTGTCCCAAACATGAAATATTATTCTGCCGTGAGGGGAGTGGAGTGTGCGCTATAACAAATGCATGGGTTTATGCAAGTAGCATCGTGCCGTAGATTGCGTTCATCTTCGTGGGTTTCGTTGGTTGGTTATTTGGGCTTAGGGGCGCATCGACTGCTTCGGTCATACAGTGCCCATTTCGTGGGCTTCGTGGTGTCGAGACAGTTTGCAGGGCACATTCTTCGATGAATTCAAACCGCTTGAGGAGGATTGATCATGTCAGTGTGATGCTGATGCATAATTTGGCCCGCAGGTCCACATCGGAGGGGCGTTGCGTCCTTCGTACCTGCGACCGAAGGACCGTTCAGTTGATACAAACGGCAATCGACACGGAGGGAGTCGTATTGGGGGTAAATCGTTGCGTTGGCCCAGTCACTAATGATGTCACACAGCTCCTCAATTCAAAATTTATCGACCTCCGTAGGCCGCCACATCATAGTCGTAAAATGGATCATTGCTTGAAATGAAAACGTCAGGAGCACTTTAATACCCACGGGTGACCTTCAGAGTGACCCACTGGGGCCATTGTGGAGACGTCTGGTTCCGGGTACGAAAGGTCGATTTTGAACAAAGGAGCACGTGTTAATTGCTGTTCAGCGTGGAATATCATGCGTGTCTGCCGTCTACAGAACGCTGCCTGGGGCGAAAAGTGAGAAAGTAACGCAGAACAGTACTGAGACTTCAGAGCATCCTTGAGATCCACACACCCTGTCTCGCTGGGGTCCTTTTATACCCCCTCTAATTTCGAAGCTAAGCGTTCCATGAAAACGGAAGTGTTGTCATCGGGAAGCGCTCGACGTGTAAGGCCCGAAACCACCCCCAAAATTGTCACACCCAAGAGGCTTCACCAGGAGGTTTTATGCCATCACGACTGACATGTTTTTGGAAGTTGGGGAGCTCATTTGAGGGAGATTTGAGGAGAAAAAATGAGGATTTTTTTCGAATTAGAAAAGGAAGAAAAAGTGGAGTATGACCCTACATATTTTTACACCCAGAAATGAACATTTTAATTTTATTGGATTTTTTTTTTTTTAATTCAATTTTCTACAATTTGTATTTTTATAATGTATAGAGCGGAACGCGAAACGTTGCTCTAAGGGAACTTGCCATCATAAAAATCCTTACTTTAGCGAGAATCTTTTCAGAATTTTAATCCTAATGGGTAAAGATGCAAAACCAATACATCAAAAACGACACAATTCAAAACTTCCTCTGGCGTGTTTTATTACATCCCATAAAGATGAGCAAACGCTGAAAGTTACATTAAACTATCTGCAACCGCTAAAGCATGACGATCGGTTGAACGTTTTTGTGGAAGTGACCTCACTTGAATTTGTATAACTCGTTGACCATAGATGACCTGACCTCAAAATGTCCAGACGTAACAAACGCACGTGGCAAAAGGTGCGGAAAATTTCGGACCGCTGCCGCGCGCCGTTTTTTATTCTTGTCACAATCCACGGAAAACTTTATGGGGGCCTAGAATAAAATACCCCTCCCTCCGAGACGGGGCGAGTTAATCGAAATAGCTTCAAATAGGAACAGAGACATAGACATGACTGGAACGGAGACACTGTGTTCTTAAAGATTGCCTAATCTAGGGAGCTACTACAATTCCCTCCCATCGTTTTCCTTCTCTAAAATGTTTCAGAAACCAATTGAAATACAGTTCAAATTTTGGGCACACCTACATGGGTACCAAGGGTGCCTCGTTGCACAAACTTAAATGTGTGATCGTGCATGGATACGTCAAAATGACGCAAGCGAGATTCATGGCTGTCTATGTACTGGATACTAATTATTCAGTGTTTGATACGCAAGCATTATGTACTGAGCCGTCTTATCGGGAAACGTTTGTATATAGCGACCGCTGGATCAGGTTCTCCGGTCCAAACATTCCGCCAGATGGCTGGTTCCAGCACCCGACCCGGGCCTCCCCATGCCGCCCTGGCCGGCCGCCGCGCCGGCCTACCAGGATACAATCGATCAACACAGATGTAAGCGCAGCTTGGCACAGCTGAAATTTACGATACATAAAGTCAATGGATCGGTTGGATCAGTGGTCAAATTCCGACATTTGTACACATGTGCATCGGGTTTTTTGGGCATGCGTAATTTACATATTCGTAATTGTGTTGCTGTGTCAAACCGTGGGCCAAACTTTGATTAAAAAACTATGACCTGGTCTTCTCCAGACATCGGCTCATGCAGTGGCAACACAAAAGTCGCGTTAAATAATAGTCGAGAACTTCATATATGACCAGATATTCCTTGAGTTGTCATAGTGCGCATTGGGATTGGTCAAATCCGTATCGAGATAGTTCAAAAGAAAGTTGGAATGACTTGGGCCATCCTAAAACTATACAAAATGGCAAGCGTCAGTGCAAGGCAGTTTGCCACCTTCCACAGGGCAAGACGGGGAGGAGAGGGGAGGGAGATTAACTTCCCAAACGCTTCGAACTGGCGGGTGCAGGAGACATGAAACAAAGCCCGGTGCCTTGCACGTGGCGATGGCACCCGATCTATATATCTCGGCTTACTGGCTGACCGCACAAATTAGTTTGAAAATCTGCTTTTGGACCGCACAAATTGCCAATTATCGCACTTAACCGTTCTCTACGTAAAACAAATCACCGACACGCACTTGCAACGTTCAGTGACAGCACCTCCGAGAAAGCGGGACCAATTTCACATCGAGACATTTCCACCGTGTCTGCGTTACGAGACGCCGGCAGGTCGGCAGCTGGCACCGGCAGCACGCCGACGCCCGTGCGGCCACGTCGCAGGCCAGTCTGCCAGGTATCGGTGCCGACGACGTGCCGCCGCCGCCAATAATGATGCGTCTCGGAGCCAGCCGAGCACACCGAGTGCGCGCCGGCCGCGTGTTAATAACGCCGGATCCGCAGCCGCACACCGCTGAGCACATTGTAGCGCGAGGTGGCAGGCGGCGCGTCCCAGATCGACGCCGCTCAAGCGTCCCACGGCCACAAGTGGCGGCGGCACACGCGTGCTGCGCGCCACGCGTTCTGGGACGCGTCGCACTGAACGCCTTTTTGCGTTCAAATTGTCACGCTCTTCCCACATAGCCTCTGTGCGAAGATATGGCAATGACACTGAACGCCTGTAGAGTAGTCATGTGATTATCCCAGCCGCACATCGTTTGATCTACAACATGCGCGGAATCCGGCTCACCGAACACACATTAACTCGCGCCGGCCAGATCCTCACACCTCGCCTCGGAAGAAGGGGGGGGGGGCATTTATACCCCCTAATCTCTAAGGTAAGTGTTGCACAAAACGAGTGGTGTCATATGAAAGCGCTCGACGAGTAGGGCCCGAACAACCTCCACAATTTTATCTCCCAAAAACGTTACTTCACTGGGGGTCCATAGGATCACAACTGGAATGTGTTTGGCTCTGGGGAGTTCATTTTAGGGACATTTTATACACAAATTATTTGGAATCAGAAAAGGAAGGAGGAATGGACCATGGCCTCAATATTTTAGTTTATCCCAAAATCAATATATTAATTCACATTGATTTTCCAAATTTTGCGTTCATAATTTTCTTTCATTTGTATTTTTCTAAGGGATATAGCGAGCCGGGAAACGACGTTGTTTTAAGTAAACTTGCCCTCATAAAAAGTGCATACTTTAACCAGAACCTTCTACTTCAACCCCAAGGCGCAGCATGTAAAACTACTAAGCAATTAAAAACGAGAAAGCCAAAATTATTCTTCAGCTTTGTAACATCCCTAAAGATAAGCAAACACTGAAAGCTTTATTCAAATATTTTTATCCCTAAAGGGTGACAACTGGTTGAACATCTTCGGAGGTAACATCACTTGACCTGGCCACACTCCTTGACCGTAAGTGACCTGACCTCAAAATGTTCTCACAACATGCAAAATTGATGCGGGAAGAGGTACGAAAAATTGTGACACACTATCCGCCGGAAACCTTAGGGGGTGTAAAATGCCCCCACCCCCGAGATGAGCCTGGTTAAGTTCATAGCTAACTTCGAGCGCACGCTACATGGAAGGGTAATGCTTAGCAGGCACGCCAGTTTTGGCATACGATATCTAAAAGATCTAAACCAAGTGTACGACCGCTCAATACTTGGTCTACCGGTCGAGGAAGTCGGACGTGGGATCACTCCTAGAGTTGGTGGCGTTGGAAGTGGCCTTTGGAACTTTATGGCACGTCAAATTGGGGCCGAGAAAGTAAGTGGAATTTGGCATTCAAATATGAAAACATGCACAGATGCAATTACGTGTTGTGTGCTGGACTTTGCGTGGGAGGCAGAAATGAGGAAGCTATAATGAACCGAAAGGTTAAAAAAACTGGTGGCAGAAGTGCTACCCCGTTAAGTGTTAAGTGTTACGGCCGTGCGTCAGGAGGCGTACCAGTGTGACAACGGTGTGTGTCCGCACAATGGCAGTGTGTCAGGAGGCGTACCAGTGTGACAACGGTGTGTGTCCGCCCAATGGCAGTGCGTCAGGAGGCGTACCAGTGTGACAACGGTGTGTGTCCGCCCAATGGCAGTGTGTCAGGAGGCGTACCAGTGTGACAACGGTGTGTGTCCGCCCAATGGCAGTGCGTCAGGAGGCGTACCAGTGTGACAACGGTGTGTGTCCGCCCAATGGCAGTGTGTCAGGAGGCGTACCAGTGTGACAACGGTGTGTGTCCGCCCAATGGCAGTGTGTCAGGAGACGTACCAGTGTGACAACGGTGTGTGTCCGCCCAATTGCAGTGCGTCAGGAGGCGTACCAGTGTGACAACGGTGTGTGTCCGCCCAATGGCAGTGTGTCAGGAGGCGTACCAGTGTGACAACGGTGTGTGTCCGCCCAATGGCAGTGTGTCAGGAGGCGTACCAGTGTGACAACGGTGTGTGTCCGCCATATGGCAGTGCGTCAGGAGGCGTACCAGTGTGACAACGGTGTGTGTCCGACCAATGGCAGTGCGTCAGGAGGCGTACCAGTGTGACAACGGTGTGTGTCCGCCCAATGGCAGTGCGTCAGGAGGCGTACCAGTGTGACAACGGTGTGTGTCCGCCCAATGGCAGTGCGTCAGGAGGCCTACCAGTGTGACAACGGTGTGTGTTCGCCCAATGGCAGTGCGTCAGGAAGCAGAGCACAAGTCAGATGTCACAAACCCGAACAGACAAGAAGACGAGCAGAACAGGACGAGTGCTGCGTTAAGGGACGATGCCATAGTGGCCAACCCTAGACAATTTGTAGTGCTAACTGAATACCGAGAGACGACTGGTGACAATTGAATAGGGATAACTGAGTACGACTTATTCGTAAATAGTATTGGCGTACAGAGGAACGATATTGAAATCACCAATAAGAAAAATCCAACTCAGATGCGGAAATCTGCATTATAATAGCCACAAGATGCATAGTAACGGGATATTTCGGACAGGGTGCGTCTGGAGTTGATGGGCAGCGTAGACGGCATCGGCCACACAGCCAGTCAATGATCCAGTACACAATTACTTTGATACAGCAGGAAATGAAAGCGTACGATGGCTGGTGTCGCGCAGCGCTTGGCCTTGCACAATATCGCCTGGCATTGCCCAGCACGGAAGGCCCAGAACGTCACTGGCGCCGCTGTTCCCAGTTACGTTCAGCATGCCACACGCCGCACATTGGCCATCAGATTCACATTCTACTCCACAGCACGTACTGTGACATAGGAGGGCGCTGCCAGCGGGTGAATATATGCGTTCATCGAATAGCTTCCATTCTAGTCAGAAATGAAGGTTGCCACTTGCATTCAGCGGACTCTGCTCAGCGCAGGATACTCGCCCAGTGAAGGGCACTCCGTTCAGTAAGTGGAGTTCCAGGAGTTATCGAGGTCCCGCTTGAAATTGGACGGGCCCTTGGGAGCTGAAGGGGACCCTTGAAACTGGTCGGTCCAGTTAATTGAAGAGCTGATGACCCTCTTCAAGCTGGAGGAGCACCTTGAAACCAGAGTGGCCATTTAAAGCCAGCGGCGCTCACAGGCCGATCCCTTGCAAATGGCAAACAACTGTGGAACCAGCGCATATCTCTGGGCTATGTGTAGAGGTGAAAGTTCAACGGTGGCGAGTTGTCCCAGGACAAATAACTCGGCATGCTGCAGCCTGAGTAGCCGAGAGAAACACGTGGCCGATCGGTTCATCGGTGTGTGTGTGGCGTCGGCCGTCAACGTCACGACTTCGGTGTAGTATCTGTTTCGGAGCGATACGTCACCACATCACATGAGAAGCGTCGATGTGTTAAAAGGGGCAAAACTATCGACAAAACACATTTGACGTGATAATTTGGTGAGGTTTTTTTTTTCAAGCGAAGTGGTGTGGTTATGAGCGCGTGTAGTCGCCAGTTTTGACCATCAATCATGTTTTTTTCTGGTTTTTACCACGGGCAAAAACCGACATGTTAATAACTGTTCCTACTGTGTTTCACCGGCGAAAATGATTGGCTTAGCAAAAACTAGCTTTATTTTTCACGAGTATAAACCCCAACCATGCGAATGGATGTGGTGTTGTCCGGTCCACACCTTGCCCAATCGTCGTCGTCGGCACCTGTCGACAAGATGTGGCGAGGCGAGGCGAGGCAGATGTGGCGGGGCAGGGCGAGACGAGACGAGACGAGACGAGACGAGACGAGACGAGACGAGACGAGACGAGACGAGACGACGAGACGAGACGAGACGAGACGAGACGAGACGAGACGAGACGAGACGAGACGAGACGAGACGAGACGAGACGAGACGAGGCGAGACGAGGTGAGGTGAGGCGAGCCGATACTTGGACAGCTCGGCCGGGCGTGGACGTGTCGCACACGACCTGATGCCGCGACAATGGGTCCGTGATAGGTCGTGACCTGCACGCTTACTTGGAGCGGCCGACACGTCAGCCTAACGCAACGACGGCATTGTTCCGAATCGCTTCGTGAAAATTGAGTTATCGACTCGCCCCAGCCGGCAGTCAATGGTTCTCAGCCAGCAGGAACTACTCGGCAAAGCCATCGACACCTCGTCACGAACTTCGCCAACATCAGTCGATGGCAATGCACCGGCGAAAACGGCGCCGGCTCAAAGCAGTGCCTTTGCTAGCATACTGTGCCTTTGAGGAACGTTCTCCTCGCTCAGTACTGTCACTGCGCCTGCTGTGTGTGTGCCTCGAACTGTGCGCCGACTCGCATTCGATGTCCTCCTCGCACTGGGACTCTACCATAGCTCTGTTCTTGCTCAACGAATTGCATCTTGAAACGCGACCAGGTCGGCTGAAGTTAAATACCCCTTTCCCCCTCCCCCGTCGGTACGGAAAACAGAACGTCAACATATGTCATTATGTCAACAATCACAAGACGAGATCGAGATAGGTAGCAGACAGCACGAAAAAAGTCGGGAAAAATACAAATTGGTGCATACCAGACCTGCCAGATTAGCATGCTGTGCCGTTACATTTGATATACCAGAATATACTACGCTGTAATAGTGATTGCACAACTTGTCGATATGCTGTGCTGCTTAATGCTTGCTGGAATGGTGGTGCTTTACATGTCGATACACACATGTACCGAGATGGTATACTTCTGTTTGCAAGTGTATACCACTTCGTCGCCCAGCCGGATGGAACCATGGTTAATACCATGAATACCATGGTGGATTTAGCCGAATGAGGTTATTTTGAGGCGCCGAGTATAATTATTTTTTTTAATCCTGCATAACATACTCTAAACGGGAACAAAATATTGATATATTCGAAGTGTCTTTCAAAAGATTAGGAACAATTTCGGGTGGTTGGTTGCATATAAGCGAGTAAATTTGTTCCATACTTTTTACGCATACAAAACAGGTAAGACGCTTGAGCGCTTTTTTTTCGCCACCCGTCATTTTCGTCGACGGGTGGCGATGAAAATAGTTTACGCTGGGTATCTGCCTGCACTTACTGCATAAATATCACTAGTTTGAAGAATGCTAGAGAGCAAATTCCAGATTTGAAGACTAGCTGATTTATGGGCAATACTGGAGCCTCACTGTAGATGAATGCTTGATAAACACCTATATTGTAAGTATCCAGAATTGGTCTCGCGGGGACCAGGAGAAATGGCATCACCGAGAACATGTAGCCTGATATGACCATCCCTTTAAAGACACGACCCGTGTCAGCAATCTGTGGCATTCTCTAAATTCTGCTTGTGGGCTTCGAAGTATGACGTGGAGCAAAACTATAACTATAATATAAACACTGCAAGACTATTTAAGGGTCTTTCTGATGTGTGAAGTCTCACAAGAAGCAACAAATTGCATTCCTCAAATTGCATTCCTCGTCTGGCAAGCCTTTCAGCTTCAGCGTGTTTTATCGGCTTCATCTCGTTTCACTCACTGGCATCGTTAATGTGACCGTCAGCCGACGTCTGCCAATCCT
Source organism: Imbricaverruca yamaguchii (assembly GCA_034440575.1). Taxonomy (NCBI): domain Eukaryota; kingdom Metazoa; phylum Arthropoda; class Thecostraca; family Neoverrucidae; genus Imbricaverruca; species Imbricaverruca yamaguchii. The sequence continues at coordinate 89,079 of JAOTOL010001129.1, read as the reverse complement.
GCGCTGCGTATACCGATGGTATCGCATCGCATGCCCTACATCGTAGACACAAGGGTCTCGGGCCGAGCGCGTCGCTCCACGACGGCACAGCCGCGCGTCACGAGCAGACGAACCTTCTGTTCGAGCAGCGAGTTAACGCAGCTGAGGTTGCCCCTGGCGGCCGCCAGGTGGAGCGCTGTGCGGCCGCCGGCGTCCTGCACGCTCACGTTGCTCATCACCGCCATCAGGTTGATGAGACTGGCCAGGTGTCCGTGGTACGCCTGTGGGCACACACACAGACACACGGCGCGTGACCGGCGACTACCGTGGTCGTGGCGACGCAGCGGCTGGCGGAGCCCAGTGTAGATCGCACCACCCGCACATGGTGGATGGTCACGGTACTACCGCACCTTGTGGATGATCAACGCCCAGTACAGCTCGCACCACCCGCACCTGGTGGATGGTCACAGTGCCCAGTACAGCTAACATCGTACACACCTAGTGGATGGTCACAGCGTCCAGTACAGCTCACACCATATACACCTGGTGGATGGTCACAGTGTACAGCACAGCTCACACCACATATACCTGGTGGATGGTCACAGCGCTCAGTACAGTTTACACCATATTTACCTGGTGGATGGTCACAGCATACAGCACAGCTCACACTATATACACCTAGTGGATGATCACAGCGTACAGTACAGCTCACGCCATACAAACCTGGTGGATGGTCACAGCGTACAGTACAGCTCCTCACACCACCCGCACCTGGTGGATGGTCACAGCGTCCAGTACAGCTCACTCCATACAAACCTGGTGGATGGTCACAGCGTTCAGTACAGCTCACACCATATACACCTCGCGGATGGTCATAGCGCCAAGTACAGCTCACAACATATACACCTGGTGGATGGTCACAGTGTACAGCACAGCTCACACCACATATACCTGGTGGATGGTCACAGTGTACAGCTCAGCTCACACCATATATACCTGGTGGATGGTCACAGCATACAGTACAGCTCACACTATATACACCTGGTGGATGATCACAGCGTACAGTACAGCTCACGCCATACAAACCTGGTGGATGGTCACAGCGTACAGTACAGCTCCTCACACCACCCGCACCTGGTGGATGGTCACAGCGTCCAGTACAGCTCACTCCATACAAACCTGGTGGATGGTCACAGCGTACAGTACAGCTCACACCATATACACCTGGTGGACGGTCACAACGCCCAGTACAGCTCGCTCCACCCGCACCTGGTGGATGGTCATATTGTGTGTATCCTGACCTGGGATCGAGCAATGGCTACATCAGGCTGATGTGCACCTTTATCTACGCATTGAATCCGACAAAACATCCGAGCCACAACTAGTGGAGGACAGTGTCATGGAAGCGAGAATATGCATAAAAACGAAAGCCTATTTTAAAGTTTTGTTTTGACTTTCTCCAACATCATTTCAACGTTCCTAATTGACGTCTGTGAAATGCGATTGCATTCAACAACATTGGTATATTCCTTCACAACACTTAATTTTGACATACTAACAATAAAAGCGCGTTACTCATGGCTGCTATTTCCTTATTTAGTCATTTTTATACGTAACGTTGTTGATCTGTTTCGAAGTGATAGCGGGTTTTGCATCTTGGACCTCCTCCACTTTGTGAGAAAGTAATTCCAGGACCTCCCGGTCGGGTGGCATGGTCCCAGTCCCTTCCAGATGGGGTGAGACTGGCCCAGTCACCACTCCCCTTACAAAGGCGCAGTCACCACACATCTCCCGGCGGGGTGAGACAGGCCCAGTCACCACTCATCTCCCGGCGGGTGAAACAGGCCCAGTCACCACTCATCTCCAGGCGGGGTGAGACAGGCCCAGTCACCACTCATCTCCCGGCGGGGTGAGACAGGCCCAGTCACCACTCATCTCCCGGCGGGGTGAGACAGGCCCAGTCACCACTCATCTTCCGGCGGGGTGAGACAGGCCCAGTCCCGAGATGGGCAGCAAACTGGCCGCCGGGACTGGACGCCGGTGGCCGGTCACGTCCCCACTCACGGCCAGATGTAGCGGCGTGTGCTGGCGACAGCGGGCCGCGCCCGGGTCGACCACGGCGCGCGCGTGGCGCGTGTCCAGCAGCAGCTCGAGGCCGGCGCGGTGGCCGGAGGCGGCCGCCAGATGCAGTGCCGTGAAGCCGGCCGTGTCCAGGCGGGTCGGGTCGGCGCCGCGCTGCAGCAGCAGCTGCACCGTCCTGCGCGCGCCCGCACAGTCAACAGGCGCGCTCGACTACTCACCTACCAGCACCTATACATTCTCAGTGACAGTTTCAAGCGCGGAAAGTATCGTCAGCCAGCGTCGTGCACGCGCGAAGGACGTGCTCATGAGCCACACAGCACGAGGCGATCGTATTGTAATCCAACCGAAAGTTCGACAGCCCTTTTTGTTACAACTTTGAGGGTTCTAATTCACTCAGAAACTAGTATCCTCTTTGTTTTTCGCGTCCACCAGCTTCAGTCACAATATTCCGCTTCGAATTACTCTTAACCTCGCAACCCGGCAGAATGTCCTACCTCTTGCATTGCTGGATCAACATGGCCAACTAGCAAAATTAACTTTCCTTCTAAGCTACACAATGAGGTGCACTAAACAGCCATATAGTATTCCCTTGTATACCCTCATGTATACCCCTTCTTGCACGTTGAATTTGTAGCATTTTTGTCGGCCTGTGTCGGCTTACTTTCAAAGATCAGATAACATAGGCTACCGTCGAGGGTGCAGTCAGTCACCCCGTGGTACGTGTAGTTCTGATCGGTCACCCGGTGATCCCCATAGTTCTGGTCAGTCACCGATAGTGTCATTGCTTAAAAATGATACTTGAATATCGAATGCAACCTGAAGACCATCAATCAGTTCAAGGCTAAATAACAGGAAATGATCACGGTAATAGGAAACGAACAAGGAAATAGAGAAGCAGATGAAGAAAGAGAAAGAGGTAAAGAAAACAGGAAATAGACAGTGATACCGATCGAGAGCCACGTATTGAATGTTTAGAAATTGATGATTTTCAAAACCCCAAACTTTCCACTTCTAAAATCCTCAAACATTTCGAGAAATAAAGAATTGTTCCCCTCGCTGGCAACAAGCTTAGAAACTGTCGCGAACGACAACCGCGCGAAACCGATTCGGCACACAGACAACACCGCAACCTGTGGATATTGCGTGCTCTATCTACAACACTCGACTCCACCCCACTCCACTGGAGCCGGTCCGTTCCTGTCCACTCACCGTCCGTCGGTATCGGCGGCGGCTGCGTAGTGAAGTGCCGTCCGACCGGCGCTGTCGGCACAGCTCACGTCGCTGCCCGACACCACCAGCACCATCACCACCTGCCAGACACCCAGCGGTACCATTACCTCCAGGGAACACAACCAGTACCATCACCACCTGCCGGATACCCAACGGTACCATTACCACCCAGGAACACCACCAGCACCGTCACCACCTGCCGGACATCCAACGGTACCATTACCACCCAGGAACACCACCAGCACCGTCACCACCTGCCAGACACCCAGCGGTACCATTACCTCCAGGGAACGCCACCAGTACCGTCACCACCTGCTGGACATCCAGCGGTACCATTACCACCCAGGAACACCACCAGCACCGTCACCACCTGCCGGACATCCAGCGGTACCATTACCACCGGAGAACACTACCACCTGTTGTATACCCAGTGGCACCATTACTACCGGAGAACACTACCACCTGTCGGATACCCAGTTGCACCATTACCACTCGGAGAGCACCATCAGCACCACCACCATCTGGCGGACACAGATCAGCACCATTTACACACTGAAAATGTCATTACCACCTGTCGGGCACTCAGCGGCACCACTACCACCGGAGAATACCACCAGCACCACCTCCCGGACACCTAGCGGCACCATTGCCACAGAACACCACCATCACCACCTGTTGGACACCCATGGACAAACTTACCACCCGTAGAGCACAACGAGCATCGCCATCATCACCATGATCTGCCGAACACCAACGCCATGATTTGGTGGAGAACACTAGCACCAACACCACCTGCTGGACACACAATATCAATGTTGGCACCTGCTGCATATCACTAGCACCCCTACGACTATTATACCGGACACCACTGGCACCATGACCACCTATCCGATACCACCGGCATCATTACTGTCTAGACAATGACACCAGCACCATGACTGCCTGCGGGGCACCGCCAGCACCACTACCACCCGGAGAACACCATCGGCATCAGAATTTCCAACAGACCGCCACCGACGCAACATTCAGGCACCATTGACTGCGTTGTCTAGTCCGCAAGAGCGCTGCCGACGGCACCTCGGCGCCAGCAGATCCCCAGCGGACACGGTCTGGAAGGACAGCGGCGGCGCCGTGTGGGCCGCTCGGCTGGAGTCACTGGCAAGTGACATCAGCCGAGGTCACGGCCTGTACCGATAGCCGCAGCGCCAGCCGAGGTCACGGCCTGCACCAACAGCGGCGGCGCCGTGTAGGCCGCCCGGCTGGAGTCGCTGGCAAGTGACATCAGCAGAGGTCACGGCCTGCACCAACAGCGGCGGCGCCGTGTAGGCCGCCCGGCTGGAGTCGCTGGCAAGTGACATCAGCAGAGGTCACGGCCTGCACCAACAGCGGCGGCGCCGTGTAGGCCGCCCGGCTGGAGTCGCTGGCAAGTGACATCAGCAGAGGTCACGGCCTGCACCAACAGCGGCGGCGCCGTGTAGGCCGCCCGGCTGGAGTCGCTGGCAAGCGACACCAGCAGAGCGGTGTCACCACTGGTGACAGTCACCGCGTCACCGTCTCGGACACGGGCGACGTCACGCGCAGACGTTAGCCGCTGTCAGATATAGCCGATGTCCCTGGCGGGCAACTACTAAGACAAGCCAGCAGGCCCCGTGCTGCGTCGTATCGGCGAGGTGTACCGAAGTGGTGGTAGCCTGCATTGTTGGGCAGCAGGCCGGCGGCCGGCGGTCGACACGGAGGCTCACCTCGTGGTTGGCTCTGCTGGCAGCGTAGTGCAGCGCTAGCCGCCCCAGGTGGTCGGCCGATCGTACCTCCGCCCCCGTCGCTAACAGCAGCGCCGCAGTGTCCTGGTTCCTGACACAACGACACATTAACTAGTTAGCTATTTGGGCTTTAGGGCGCTTTGACCAGAGTTGATCATTCGCGCTGAGCAACAACCATGCGAGTGTGCAGTGCGCTGGACACCAACCGCAACAATAGCGCTCTTGCTGTGGAAGCGATCCTCAGCGTCATGGTCGCGAGCACCAGCACCAGCAGCGCGGGCCGGTGCTCTACCGCCGAGCAATCTCCACACGATAGCAGATTGATAACTCGCAGCTCTACGTCTAGAGTTCGGCCGTCAGCATGAAGCATGCGCAACAGGTCGGGTAACATGTGTCGGCGGAGCTGTCGAGCTGGCTGAGATTGTCCGGCCACTGGGACGTGGCGGATGGACTGCAAAGCGTTATTACATCAACAGAAACAAACGGCTCCCAGCCAATTCGCTGCAAGATCCAAAGCGAACCAAGTTGTGCCCAGCTGTCCAGGCAGGTATCCATTTCGTCTAAGTTGCACCGCTTATGGGACGACTTGAGGTTTCCCATCTAGTGATATGATGTGAAACTGCAACAAACGCAGCTTCTGCTTACGACACTTCTCAGCAATTGTGGTAGCTGCGGCAGCGGCAAACTCGTGACAGGGGAACCACCCGGCAATGATATCTCAGAAGGCTAATGTAAATGAAAGGTATTTATGTACCCGAGGAAGATATTTAGTCACGTTATTTCTGTCCACATTATATCTGGAGCAACATCGTCCGATAATGAACAAGATGAAGATACGCGCCGGCATTTACAGTTTGATGAGACGACGAAGCTGCGCCACGCAGCTCAATCCCGACAGTGGAGCTCGAGTGACGCTGCGCCAACCACATCGTCAACAACACCGACCACCGATGCGCAAGGCCAGTGGATTGACTGGCGACATCGGCACACACGCAGCAACGACAGACATTGCGGCCCCAAACACCTCACAGCGTCGCAGCATCCGTGGCATGCGGCATCTGTAGCGAGTGCTTCAACTATTGGCCGCGCGCAACTGCAATGCGGACCTCGTCGCTTGTCAGAACAACGAATGTTTGTTGCTAAATCCACGCCGGCTCCAAGCAGCTCCAGGCACGTCTCACTGAGCTATGAGAGCGGCTCCAGGCACGCCTCACTAAGCCCAGAGAGCGGCCTCAGGCACGCTTTACAATGATACGAGTCGGGAGATCGGGTCAGCAGGTGTCGGACAATATTCTCCGCTAACACCCACTGACTGGTGGTACAACAAGAAATCCAGCTCGGCCCTCAGCCGGCTGGGGCCCATACTGTTTAGAATCAATGTCACAGCATTTGGAAAACAGGCGAGTCACATAACAGTCACAAACAGGCGAGAACATTTCGGATCGGGCGATCAAATAGAGCATTTCGAGTCGGTCAATCACATAGAACATTTGGGGTCGGTCAATCGTATAAAACATTTGTGTATTGTACAATCAAGTAAAAGGTTCGGGGTAGATCAATCGGATAAACATTTGGGGTCTGTCAGGCATTCATATTTATTGGGGTAGATCAATCAAATAGCAAGTAAGGAAAGCATCGTGCTCCATTAGACTATGGTGCACAGCACAGTCTGGGGCACTTTATTTCCTCTGGGTCCTCTGCTCCCGCTACTTTAGCTCAGCTGTTTCTTACTTGTTTATATTCACTGTTGCTGTTGTTTATATTCACTGACAATTCTACTCGACAGCAGTCAAGTTTTGTATGAGTTTAGTTTCAAAAAGAGCTACCTCACACGCTTTACAATTCTTCCAAAATCATACAGCCCCATTTATTCGACAAAATGGCACTGGAGCGTTATGAAATAAAGATCCCGTGCTGAGATACTACTGGGTGGGACAACAATTTACTGATTAACAGGCAACGTCTTCGCTCGACACTGGCAGTGACAACATCTCTTTCAACCTGTTGTCTTGCAGCATCTTGCAGTGCCTCACTACGCTACTGGTTGTGGAATCACTGGTTGTTTCCTCGCTGCATCACTGGTTGTAGCATCACTGGCTGTTGCCTCACTACACCCTTCGTTGTGGCATCACTTTTTAAGGGTTTTGGGTGCATCAACCGCATTTGCTAAAGAGCGCCTATAACGAAGACATCACAGGTTGTTTCCTTACTGCGCCACTGGTTATGGCATCACTGGTTGTTTCTTCACTGCGCCACAGGCTATGGCATCACTGGTTGTTTCCTCACTGCACTACTGGTAATGGCATTGCACTATCCAGTGTCAGTGTAGCCACCGAGTAGTTTCGGTGGAGCTTGGCACTGTATCTGATCTGAGGCGGGAAATGGGTTCTCAAGGTTCAGCATTGAAGTCTGGTCGAAGTCCAGTAAAAAGTCTAACAACCTTGAAATAGCATGGATCCTGACCACGTACAGAATGCCAGCAAACATGGTCGCACATATCGAACCGTAAACGCAACAATAAACATAACTACTGTCGATATTCTCCATGATGTCCGAAGTGTCAGGCAACGGTGGCCTCATGTTCGTCTCTATGCTCGTCTCAAAACGACAATAAAATGCAGCAGTAAACATTCGCATTTCGAGCGGGCTGCACTCCTGTTTTCTTTGGCACCAGCTAAAGACCGGAATAGGAAGTCATCGTGAGTGACAAGTCTATCTGAGTGACATCGTGAGTGACAGCACTACCTGCGCCCTCACTTTAGTGGTTGAAATACTCAGTTACTTTGGTTTTCGGACGCCTGGACTGTTATAGTCATTTCAGGTGGCTGAAATAGAGCACTAGATGCGGTGGCTAAAACAGAGCATTGGATGAAAATGAATGCATGCGACCGAACGCAGGACAATTCCGCACCACCCACAGAATATATATCATGTCAAGACTGGCGCCTTGTTCCTTACTTGTGGGAGATAGGTTGGGTAGGATACGAGAGATAGTTAGAACAACTTTTAGAAACGGCAAAAACGCACCGCCGGTAGCAACCAACCGTATAACATTTGCCAAACGGGTGCTGCTGCCAAGTTCGTCTAATCGCATAGCATTTGCCAATCGTGTGCAGGGGCACATAATGTGCGATGCCCATGGTAGCCACATGCCGTGTATCAACATTACGAAGCTTTCAATTAATCGTAGGCGTCGTAGATCACCCGATCGATTCGGCAAACCAATATCGCATGCATGCGGAGTTCGCAACTGCTTGTGCTAACGTGCATCGTTATGTCTCCTGGACAATGTAATTGCAGTAGGCGTGGCATCGAAGCGGCGGAACTTCGGCGGAACTTCGGCATTACGATGGCCGACTGCCGATGACATGAGTTTCAAGCACCGCCGTTCCGGTGCTAGGAGCGCGTTCGAACGCGGTTATGACATCGGCGGACGACGTTTCTTGACGTGGGGGGCGCCTGGCGGACACAGGCTGCTGACGTGACAGAGCAGCCAGTCGTCACGCGCCGGCCACCGACGGCAGGCGCGCCAAAATGGCCCGCCACACATCACCCGAGCCGAGCCGGCGACCGGCGCGGGCCGGCCGCCTGCTTTGCGCGTGTCTGGTGGCCGCCAGTCTGCCGAGTGGCCGCGCCGGCAGTCGCCTCAGCCAGGTGCTGTCGCAGCTGACCGCCGGCCAGGACGTGGTGCTCGTGCACGACTCGCCCGCGGCCGGCGCCGCCGCCGACCAGCTGTGGCAGCTACTCAACGCCGGCGGCCGCTCGGTGCAGCTGGTGGCGCTGACGGGCCGGGAGTGCGCGCCGACGCGGCCGACGTTCCCCCCGCGTACCGCCGCCGAGCTGTGCGTGCTGTGGCTGCGCGACGCTACCTGGCAGCGGCTGAACGCGCGCATCGCCGCCTGGGCGGGCTGCTGCCGCCGGCTCGTCGTGGTGGAGACGGCGCGGAACATCACCGGCTCGGCCGGCTTCCGGCTGGTCGACTTCGCGCACGCGCAGAGCATCTCGTCAGTAATCCTGGGCGCCGGACCGGACCGCGTCGTCGTGTTCGCGCACCGCATCGACTGCGTACGTCGGCGGCAGCTGAAGCCGCTGCTGCTGTACGACTCGGCGCGCCACGCGTCGCCGCCTGGCCAGCTGCTGCGGCCGAACCGGGCACAACTGCGCGGCCAGCAGCTGCGCGTGACCACCACGGCCGCGTCCGACACGCCGTACGCCGCGTTCGCCGCCGACAACGCGTCGCGCGTGGTGGGCGTCGAGGCCGACATGCTGGCGACCGTGGGGCGCGGCCTCGGCTTCGACTACACGCTGGTGCAGCCAGCTAGCAGCGACGGCCTGTTCGGCGCGCGGCGCGCCGATGGCTCGTGGACGGGCGTGATCGGCATGGTAGCGCGCGGCCAGGCCGACCTGGCCATCGGCGACATCTCGGTGACGCTCGAGCGCCGCGCCGTCGTCGACTACGCCTACCCGTTCCACATTGAGCCGGTGTCATTCTTCATGCTGCGGCCGGCGGCGCGGCCGCGCTGGCTGGTGATCGCGGCGCCGTTCGACGCCGCCACTTGGATGCTGCTGCTGTCGGCCGCCGTGGCCGGCACCGGCGCGCTGGCGGCCGTGGCGGTCGGAGCGGCGACGTGGCGCGCGCGCCTGCTGCAGACCGCCACCTTCGTGTGGGGCGCCGTCGTGCGACAGGCGGTGTGGCTGCGGCCGGCCGGCGGCGTCGGCCGCCTGCTGGTGGCCGGCTGGTGGTGGTTCAGTCTGACGCTGGCCATCTGCTACCAGACGCTGCTGACGTCGCAGCTGTCAGCGCCGCAGTACCCGCCGCCAGTCGACAGCCTTCAGCAGCTGGCGCGCTCCCAGCTGCACGTCCGCGCCGGCCGCCAGACGGCCGTCAGCCAGTACCTGGAGACGTTCCGCGGCTCCGGCTCGCCGCTGGCGCGCATCGCCCACCGGCTCTCCTTCTTCCCGGTGGAGGGCCGCGTGCGCCGACTGCACCTCGAGCCCAGCACGGCGTACATCGAGGAGCTGGCGCTGCTGCGCCAGTCGGTGGCAGAGCGCGCCGACAGCCACCGCTACTATATCTCGCGCGCGCGCTTCTACCGCACCGGTCTGGCGTGGCCGGTGCGCTCAGGCGCGTGTTTCCGGCCGCTGCTGGACAGCGCCGTGTTGCGCCTGCTGCAGGCCGGCCTGGTCCAGCTTTGGATGCACCAAGAGGCGGCGGCTGACGGCGGCGAAGGGCCGCGCGCCAGCCCGCTCACACTCGACGACCTGAGCGCCGCGTTCTTGGTGCTGGCCGCCGGCGTCGCGCTCGCCGCCGCCACACTCGCAGTCGAGCGCGCACTCGCGGCACGCGACCGCGCGTCACGCTGATCACAAGCACTCACAGTCCGGCAGCTGGTCGCCACAATCACACACATGGCCTGTCAGCTAGTCACCACAATCACACACATGGTCTGTCAGCTAGTCACCACAATCACACACATGGTCTGTCGGCTAGTCACCACAATCACACACAGTCCGTCAGCTGGTCACCACAATCACACACAGTCCGTCAGCTGGTCACCACAATCACACACAGTCCGTCAGCTGGTCACCACAATCACACACAGTCCGTCAGCTGGTCACCACAATCACACACAGTCCGTCAGCTGGTCACCACAATCACACACAGTCCGTCAGCTTGTTTGTTTATTGGGGCTTAGGGGCGCATCGACTGCAATGGTCATGCAGCGCCCATAACATCGTTTGTCAATCGGTATTGACTAAACGAGGGCTAGTCGAGACAACTTGTTATACACTAAATTTCAAAACGAGTTCCGGTCGAGATGTAAATTAGAACGTATCGGTCTTACTGCATACTATCTCAAGGTTTCAACACGCGCCCTGGAGGGGGTGGCGAAATCCGCCCACCCTTCCGGTTTTTCGTAGATATCTCCAGATTTTTCCGGCAGATATACGCCATTCTTTGCGTACCTGCTTATAAATGACCGGCGCGTTCTTTAAAGTAAGAAAAATGAAAATCGACCGAAAATGTTTTTTTTTCGAGTTAGGGGTCGTTAAAATAAAAAAAATTCCTCAGCGCTAGACCACAAATATTCGCGCTGATGCGCTTCCCGCATATTGGCAAAAAGGACATGTTCTTGGAAAAACTAGTGACTTGTTTGGCGTATATTGCGATGCTACTTTGTTTCAAAGTCGTGTCAGGTCACCGAGGTCAAGTCAGGTCAAGTTTATGACAGGTTAGCATACGCCCTGGAGGGGGGATGGCGAAAACCGCCCACCCCTCCGATTTTTCGTACATAACTCCATATTTTGCCGGCAGATATACGCCATTTTCTGTCTACCCACTTGAAAATGATTGGCGCATTGCTTAAAGTAAGAGAAATGAAAATCGGCCGAGAACTTTTCTTAACAACGAGAACTTAAGTTAGGGGTCGTTAAAGTAAAAACAATTCGCAGCGCCAGACCACAAAAATCGCCGCTGATGCGCTTCCCGTATATTGGCAAAAGGGAACTATTCTTGACAACACCAGCGACTTGTTTGATGCATTTCGTTATGCTATGTAATTTAAAAGTCATGTTAGGTCGCCGAGGTCAAGTCAGGTCAGGTTCATGGCAGGCTAATAGAACCAAACTTGGTAAACTAGAATGTTGTCAAAAGTGCAAATGACTGTCATGCGTTTGATGTTACTTTACATGTTACTTCCTACACATCCCGAAATCTATTGTTTGTCATTGTGTGCCTAAGCGTTTCCATGCCTTATTCATGTATTTCACTCCTTTCTTTGCGAAGCCGATTGTGCCGAACTGCCCAACGGAGCATTCGGGTGGGCAGCCCGGTTCCGGTAACTGGAGCAGGTAATGACCTGCTAAAGTGCTCCTATATAGGTGACCTAAGGTCAAATGGCGGTTCTGGCATCTGTATTGCATCATTAGTAATGTCCAACACACCAGTAATGCCAATTTTGGAGTACTTAAACACAATCACAGCGATCCATAACACTAACAAGCCAATCAACGCAAAACCAGAAAATTTTGCTATGTTGACCTCACTTGACCTTGAAGATATTGACATAAGGTCGTGAAATTTGCACACAATAGTTTCATATCGTGCCCATCCACTCTGCGAATTTCGTTGCTCTGGCCCCAGTAGGAGCCGAGATTTTAGGGGGCGGAATCCGCCCCCTTCCAGTGCGCGTAATTTTCCGAGGCCCTCCATGGCGCGTGTTAATGAGGAGCATATACTAAGTAAAACGTTATTTCTGGGAGGAAGCGAAACAGTTGTCTTGCTTGAATAAACGGTGACTCGTCCCCCAGCAAGTCCCGTAACGAGACTGCAATGCGTCCAAAATGTCGTCTTCGCTCCTGGCCAAGTCTGAGACACGCAACCAAGACATGGTGAACTGATAGTGGAGTATGACACCTTGAGCACAGTGGCTTTTGGTCGCCACTCAAGAGGTATCTGTGGATGCTGTATGTGTGACCTATTCACAGCCGGCATAGTGCCACCTCGTGGCGTCTAGTGCTAAGTGATGACGATCAGCAATCACCAATATGGTGCTTGATCCTCCTTAACTTGTCACCCATTGAATCCCAGCTATCCTGCCATTTCTTTTAAATGGTGCTTTTAATGTCTGGGAAGAAGTACCCTGCTGGGAGGAGAAGACTACGTGTGCGTGGTCCTTGAGCAGCACGTTTCGCTGCAGCATCAACAGCCTCATTACCACTGATTCCCATGTGGCTTGGAATCCAACAAAATACCACCTTGTTCAGCACCGTGAGCCTAGATAAGACGGTTTGTACAAAAGTGTTCGATGGGTAAAACTCCCTTAGCGCCAATATGCTACTAAGCGAGTCACTGTACACAACAGGTGCATCATGTCCGACCCTCAATAATACTCAGGCCTTTGTTGATGGCGACCAGTTCAGAAGTGTACACTGATGAGTTCGCGGGAAGAGAAAATGTTCCAGTGGCAGAATCCGTTACAAAGGCGCTCCCAACACCAATTTCATTTTCGGATCCATCAATATGTATAGGTCGGCGTGTAGTTCCTGTATGTTGATAAAAGTTCAAGTGCTCTTAGCTTGTGTTCTTGAGGGATGCCATCACATTTCCTCAGAGAGGTGAGCGACAAATAAATGTTTGGAGGGGCCAATCTCCAAGAGGGAGTTTTTAAATATTCCACACGCATCACCCCGCGCAGCTTTATACCGCTGTTGGCGAATAGGGCTTCGATCCTCACGCATAGGGGAGCGGAGGTTCCCTGTCGCCCTCCTCTAAACAGGGCCAACGTACGTCTGGAAAAAACCGACCGATAGGTGGGATGGTCGAGGAATTGGCGTAACTTGCACGCATAGCGCATACCAAACAGTTCGCACGGTTCATTCGCTTCTACCAGAAGACTCGCTGCCGGGATGTGCGAAAGGAACCTGTAGCAATGTGCAGCGAGGTGTGATGTATTGTGTCCAACGTTCGCTTTGCCGACGTACATGCACTGTCATAGACGAAGCACGCATAATCGAGTTTAAAGCGGACCAGAGTTCTATGTAGGAGCATTAATGTTCGTCTATCAGCACCGTATACCGTACGTGAAACAACCTTAAGGATGTTCAAAGTCCTAAAACAGTTGTCCCGGAGCATTTTGAAATGATCCCGGTAAGTTAAGCGACAGGCAAGGAGACCAAGAAACCTGACCACCGGTTTTGTATGGATTCTTGACTTATGCAATGTTATTTCCAATTTTGGACACCAAAACCTCCCCAATAAGCGCACTTCCGAATACCACGCAAGAAGAGCTCTGGCTTCTTGTGTATGCCGAATTCTGCCGATTCGCTACGCATTGCCGCCATTCTCAGCCGAACAGCCGCCCGAAGCCGGAAAAGCCTCGCGGTGACCGCGCCCCGAACCCGCGACCTTTCGGCCGCAAGACACGATCGTTGACCACTAAACCGTTTGCACCCATGAGTCACCGGCTGCACAGTGCACATGCGTCCATTTGTATCACAGTACATTATAACGTATTACATGACGCACCCACGAGATGTACGCCAATACATGATCGTTGATTGAATTGAGACCTGACAAGCCCACAGCTGGAAATCATCGCGTCCATCTCTTCTGCCCAGTCAGTCTCGCGTTCGCGTCTCGTCCGATACATCGGCGCTATTCTGCTCTCGCAGCAAGTTAGGACGATTTGGCCGCCGGCGGGCCACGGCGAAAGGCAGCAAGCATTGCGGATGCCGACATCCGTAGTGCAAGGAGGCGTGAGCAGAACCCACTCAACAGACGCTTCATTTGATCAGTGGGCGGGCGGCGCAGCGTGTCGTGCGACGGCGTCGACAAGAGCATACACAATGGCAGTCGATGAATGTGCCATCACGTAGTGAATGCAAGTCACATGCCCAGGCGAGCACATTGAATATGTGCCTCCTGAAGGTGGCCAGGTGCAGTACATACCCCCTCCTGAAGACGGCCAGGTGCAGTACATACCCCCTGAAGGTGGCCATGTGCAGTACGTACCCCCTGAAGGTGGCCAGGTGCAGTACGTACCCCCTGAAGACGGCCAGGTGCAGTACGTACCCCCTGAAGGTGGCAAGGTGCAGTACATACCCCCTCCTGAAGACGGCCAGGTGCAGTACGTACCCCCTGAAGACGGCCAGGTGCAGTACATACCCCCTCCTGAAGACGGCCAGGTGCAGTACATACCCCCTGAAGGTGGCCATGCGCAGTACGTACCCCCTGAAGGTGGCCAGGTGCAGTACATACCCCCTCCTGAAGACGGCCAGGTGCAGTACATACCCCCTCCTGAAGACGGCCAGGTGCAGTACGTACCCCCTGAAGGTGGCCAGGTGCAGTACATACCCCCTCCTGAAGACGGCCAGGTGCAGTACATACCCCCTCCTGAAGACGGCCAGGTGCAGTACATACCCCCTCCTGAAGACGGCCATGTGCAGCACGTACCCCCTGAAGGTGGCCATGTGCAGTACGTACCCTCTGAAGGTGGCCATGTGCAGTACGTACCCTCTGAAGGTGGCCATGTGCAGCACGTACCCTCTGAAGGTGGCCATGTGCAGCACGTACCCTCTGAAGGTGGCCATGTGCAGCACGTACCCTCTGAAGGTGGCCATGTGCAGCACGTACCCTCTGAAGGTGGCCATGTGCAGCACGTACCCTCTGAAGGTGGCCATGTGCAGTACGTACCCTCTGAAGGTGGCCATGTGCAGCACGTACCCTCTGAAGGTGGCCATGTGCAGCACGTACCCTCTGAAGGTGGCCATGTGCAGTACGTACCCTCTGAAGGTGGCCAGGAGCAGCACGTACCCTCTGAAGGCAGTCAGATGCAGCGGTGTCCGGCCCAACACGTCGACCGCGTGGATGTCCACGCCCAGCTCCAGCAGTCGCCTCACGCAGGTGGTGAACCCATTCAGTGCACTGAGATGTAGTGCCGTCATCCCTGCGGGACATGCACTCTCCGATGATCAGGGGTTCATCCCTGTGGGACCCACAGCGTCTTGGATGGTCAGGGGCCCATCCCAGCATGCTACGCGGTATCTCCGATGGTCAGGAGCTCATCCCTCAGGGATACCCAGTCTCCGATGGTCAGTGGCTCATCCCTGCGGGACCCACAGCGTCTCCGATGGCCAGGCAGTGATACATTATTCGTGAAGTAGGGTGGAAAATGGCACTTTTTCTACACTCAATCGACATCTTTTCCAGCAAGTATCGATATCGTGCTCCATGATGCGTTCTTACGAAGTCTTCGTGTCTCTTTTCAAACAGTATATCGCTTATAAGTATTATGATAATGCTCCTAAGGAATTGTGATACACGAACATTTCGCAACGCAATTTCGGGTCAATGGATTAACTATGTGATATGGCGTACGGTACCAGTTTATAGCGTATGAAATGTTCTCATTGTCCCGAATATAGCTCTTCCTAAATTATGAATCTCAAAGCAAATAACAAATGTACAGTCGTAAGTGCCTACACCATTAGCTCAAATTTGAGTCTGAAAGACATCAAAAGCATTTCAATTAACATTAATACCATGGCAAATTTCGACATCCTTATGCGTCCGTTCGACATCTCACACCTAACGAAAAGCCATTATTTTAATCATGTGACCAGGGGCCACCCCTGCATGCCACGCGGTCTCTCCGATGACCAGGGCCCATCCCAGCCACGTACCGTGCGGTCCGGCGGTGTTGGCGTCCGCCTTGTACTGGTGCAGAGTCTTGATGAGCACGTCGTGGCCGAACGCGGCGGCCAGATGCAGTGGCATGCAGCCGCGGCTCTCCACGCAGTCGACCGCCGCGCCTGCCGCCAGGTCAGGTCATGTCAGGGCAGGTCGGATCCGAGCTGTTCACACAACTGACTGTACCTGTAGTCCGGTCAGGCCAGGTCAGGTCGAACCCAAGCTGTCACACAACTGACTCCACCTGCAGTCCGGTCAGGTCGGGTCAAGTCAGTTGGTGTCGGTTTGCGGCACACAGTAGAGTGCATCTACTCCTAGACAATCAATCATCCCAACTAGGGCCGTTGCACCGCCAACAGGCTGCCTACCGACACACCTGCAGATCACATCATGCCAGGTGCACCTGCAAGTCACATCAGGTCAGGTGCACCTGCAGGTCACATCAGGTCAGGTCACACATGCAGGTCACATCAGGTCGGGCTCGGACACCGTATGGGCACGCAATCCGCTCGTGGGCGCCACACCGCACCATTTTTACAGGTTTAATGAGATGGACTAGGACCACGTCGCATTATTGTTACACAGGCTCTCGCATTATCCGTCGCTTCGTGTAGCCACCAAGTCGCCAGTCGCTGTACTGACAGCTGCACGGGCTCTAATTACGTCAGCGAATCCAGTTATCAGATGAATCACGTGACCGCCGACCGGTTGGGCCGACTTCGCCTCTGCATTATCCCAATCTTATCTCAGTTGTATCCAAATCGTCCCAGCAATAGTGTCAAAGGTCAGGTCGCTCACATGCAAAGCATGCGGCACGGCGCCGTTTTATCGTTCGTCATCGCCGGGCCGCTTACATGCAAGACATCTCGTACGGCGCCGTGGTTGGTTGGTCATTGGTTTTACGACACATCGACCGTTGGGTCATGCAGCGTCGCCAATATCTCACGCTGATTGGTCGCGGGCGAAGAGTAGCGACGGGTGAGACTCGAACCCACAACCTTTTGATTGTGAGACGAGCAACTTACCCCTAGACTAATCGTCCCCCGTATGGCCAAGCGTCCCAATAAGCAATCCACCATGTCCTGGATACCTCTACAGCACGACGGCTTGGTATGCCAAGAGCTGAGTGTGTTGTTAGTAAAGCACGCATCACCATGACCGACTACACCATCCGGGCTATGCCACCAATACACCTCACGTTGGTGCCCCGAAGCCGGTGTATGGGTGCCACGCAGTATGTTCAGGAGATGATTAGGCTCCAAAGCTACCTAATTCGTTCTGCAACATACTCCATTCTTCAGGTCATCTAGCATCCCCAGGTCGTCCAGCCATTGAGCATATCAATCTTCGATTTCCATTTTAGTTAGCTTGTGGATGACTAGCGCACTGGAAGAAGCCAGCTTCGAAGCCATCGTGACCTTACGGTTCGCGGCTCTCACCAAAGGATCAGTCCAGCACCAATGGACGGTCCGATGTGCTGGACTATCGTGGTGGACACAAATGACCAAACTGAGTGAGTAACTGACACCAGCTCATACCCGGGACGGAACGATAGGATACCAAACTGTCCAAAGAAGACGAGACAGGGGTACTACAATAGCAGGGGGATAATAAAGAGGCAAGACGTCCCCGAGGGAGAACAGAGGTGTCTGACCGATCACCTCGCGTAGCGGGACAGCGTCGGGACGCGACGCCCGTGTATCTCTGCAGCAGGAGGTCGGCGGTCCCCTGAGAGGGACGGCGGAGCGGCAGCCGTACCTCTCTGCAGCAGGAGGCCGGCGGTCCCCTGAGAGGGACGGCGGAGCGGCAGCCGTACCTCTCTGCAGCAGGAGGCCGGCGGTCCCCTGAGAGGGACGGCGGAGCGGCAGCCGTACCTCTCTGCAGCAGGAGGCCGGCGGTCCCCTGAGAGGGACGGCGGAGCGGCAGCCGTACCTCTCTGCAGCAGGAGGCCGGCGCGCTGGAACCTGCCGTGCACGGCGGTCATATGCAGCGGGGTGCGGCCGTCGCGAGCGCTGGCCGTCGGGTCGGCGCCGCCGGCCAGCAGCAGCTTCACGCACTCCTTGCCCCGGCAAGTGGCGCTGGCCAGGTGCAGCGGCGTCTGCCGGACATCGGGAGCGTACACGTTAAGCACTGGCCTGTGAATATGAACGGCCCATGACGTGAAAGTGAACGGTTGATGTAATTGTGGGAGGCTCGTGGTGAGAACATGGGGGGTGGTGGCGGTGGACTGGAGTTTAGGGGCGCGTCGACATCTAGTCATTTTGCGCCCATAGAACGTGGGAGGCCCGTGGTGAGAACTTGGGAGGCCCGTGGTGAGAATGTGGGAGGCCCATAGTGTGAATGTGGGAGGACCGTGGCAAGAATGTGGGAAGACCGTGGTGTGAATGTGGGCGGACCGTGGTGTGAGTGTGGGCGGCCCGTGGTGTGAATGTGGACGGCCCGTGGTGTGAATGTGGACGGCCCGTGGTGTGAATGTGGGCGACCCGTGGTGTGAGTGTGGGCGGCCCGTGGTGTGAATGTAAGCGGCCAGTGGTGTGAGTGTGGGCGGCCAGTGGTGTGAATGTGGACGGCCAGTGGTGTGAATGTGGGCGGCCCGTGGTGTGAATCTGGGCAGCTAGTGATGTGGATGTGAGCGGGTAGTGATATGGATGTGAGTTGGTAGTCATATGGATGTGAGCGGCTTCACCCAACCTCCGCAGCAGTGCGAGGGTTGGGTGAAGGTGTGCCGGGCGCCGTATCATGGCGAGTTGTTGGGTCAGGTTAGGGTACGTTCAACACAGAGTACTCGGCAGGGGCGATGGGGTCGGTCGGGCTGCGAAGCATTGCTTGTTGGTGTCATGAGGAGGGGGTTGTCTATTGTCACGGTCACATCGAAGATTTGCACGTGAATAGCCCATCCAGCATACCGTTGAAAACTTGATTATGACGTTCCAAATCATGTTACTCATGCATAATTTCGCTTCATACGTTCAATTTTGACCAAACTCAATAAAAATACCCCCTGCTGAAGTGTTTCTACTATCTGTGGAGCCTTACGCTTGTTCAAAGATCGGGGTCTGTGGTCGCGATATCCTTGTCCGCACAGCCGATGAGTCTCGCCGTCTACTGATTCGGTACCTAGGATCCGGCGGTCTGTCTCAGAAAATTATGCGTACAGAAGTTATCTGCGGACAACGGTATGATGACCGATCACGTATACAGTATGCAGTCGATTATAATGAAGTGTTAAGCTGTTGATAGCGCGTACCTGCTATATAGGAGCACTGTAGTCAGTCTCTTCCTCCGGCCATTTCTGGCACCCCGTTTGACGTCGTATTGCTTTGGCACTTACACCGATGTTGACTTATACTCAAGTTCACATATGTACAAATATACTCATATGTACACATCCACGTGATTACCTCCTGCCACTCCCTTCGCCGTGAGGAAGTCACATTCCTGTCCTCGGCCAGTTATGTGCGTTTGCACAATTGCGTGTGGCCAATTGGGTTTTACCTTAACCCGGGTCGTCTCTCCGGTCATATCCTCACACCCCGTCTCGGGGGGGGATAGTAACACCCTCTAAAATCCAAACTAAGCGTCGCACGAAAACGAAAGAGGTGTGATCGGAAAGCGCTCGACGAGTAGGGTCCGGATCCACACCCAAAAACAATTTTTCTCCAAAAGTGACGTAACTAGGGGGGATAGATTTTCATGACTTCATGACTTACATTATATTTTTGGCTCTGAAGAGTTAATTTTTGGGATATATGAGAGAAAAAAAAACTTTATTTGAAATGAGAAAAGGGCAGCGAAATCAACCAGGGCAATACATTTTTTTGGCCACAAAAAATAAAAATAAAATTCTAAAATTTCTAAATGTTCAGTTTTCAAATTTTCTTTAATTTTCCTGCTCCAATTGGTAGAGCAAACTGAGAAATGTTGTTGGAAGTCTACTTGCCCTAATAAAAAATTGCTTACTTTTGCCAGAATTTTCTAGTTGAACTGCAATTGGCAAACATGCAAAATTTAATATGTAGTCAAAAACGACAAAATGAAAAATTCCACTCGTACGTTTTGTTGCATCCCTAAAGATAAGCAAACGCTGAAAGTTTCATTAAATATCTGTATCCGTTAAAGCATGACGACTGGTTGAACCTTTTTGGACGTGACCTCACATGACCTAGACTAATTCGTTGACCTAGGTGACCTGACTTAAAAATCAACAGCATGCCAAATTGATGTTGGAAAAAGTATGCCAAATTTGGGTGCGCTGCCGCGCGCCGTTCGTCCGCTATCCGCGAAAAACCTGAGGGGGTGGTTGAAGACCCCCGAGAAGTTCCTCGTCAGCAACATAACACTTGAACTCCAAATTTGGATCGAATACCCTGAGCATTAAGCATCCTACACTTAGCATATGTTCCATAACCACCTTTGGCTTCTTCATGCTGAGTTCTTTTATCACTGGATGAACTACCACTCTGCCTGCTTGAACTACTGCTGTCCCTATTTGCTGACTTTGAGGTTCTATTACCTTAGCTGACACTATTGGAATATCCCTGAGATAGCAACGCAATTTCATCCCTCCCCACCCCATTTCTTAGTTTCCCTGAAGGACATGCTCATACACTTCGTGTAACACATGAACCCCCTTCTCGGAGAAGTGCAGGCCATCCCTCTAATAGAGGTCCCATGATCCATAAAACCTGCATCACTCGTCAACAAAGGTGAAACCTAACTCACGGCAGAGCTTACCTACCCTGGCATTGGCTGCCAGTGCCCTAGAGCTCCACTCAGGGGAGGCTCCAGTTCTAGGCAAAATTGCAGTTGCCTAGCACCGTCCTCCGTTGTGGTCTCCCCTCAACCCTCAGCCAGTATGACACGCGATGCGTGTGATCCGACACTGACCTGACTGCGCCGGTTGGTGGCGTGACCCGACACTGACCTGACTGCGCCGGTTGGTGGCGTGATCCGACACTGACCTGACTGTGCCGGTTGGTGGAGTGACCCGACACTGACCTGACTGCGCCGGTTGGTGATGTGTGACCCGACATTGACCTGACTGCGCCGGTTGGTGATGTGTGACCCGACACTGACCCAGTGTAAAATAATTGACCATGTGGCCTGGAAATTCACAGTTAATGGAATTGTGCTATTTCATCCTTGCCTTAGGTTTTTACCATTTTGCCACATGTGTGGGCAGTCATTATGCACACGACTGCTAAATAATGTAAAATGCATGTGACTGAAGTGAAAGGCATTCAACTTTTTTCATCCTTGAGTGACGATCCCTTATTTTCTTCCAATCTTTCACTATTCCCAAGCAACTTCTTTCTTCATCCTCACAGTTAATGGTGAAGTAATTTTAGGACACTGCACTGACCTGACCGCGCCGGTTGGTGGCGTGACCCGACACTGATCTGACTGCGCCGGTTGGTGATGTGTGACCCGACACTGACCTGACCGCGCCGGTTGGTGGCGTGACCCGACACTGACTTGACCGCGCCGGTTGGTGATGTGTGACCCGACACTGACCTGACCGCGCCGGTTGGTGATGTGTGACCCGACACTGACCTGACTGCGCCGGTTGGTGATGTGTGACCCGACACTGACCTGACCGCGCCGGTTGGTGATGTGTGACCCGACACTGATCTGACCGCCCCGGTTGGTGATGTGTGACCCGACACTGACCTGACCGCGCCGGTTGGTGATGTGTGACCCGACACTGACCTGACTGCGCCGGTTGGTGATGTGTGACCCGACACTGACCTGACCGCGCCGGTTGGTGATGTGTGACCCGACATTGACCTGACCGCGCCGGTTGGTGATGTGTGACCCGACACTGACCTGACTGCGCCGGTTGGTGATGTGTGACCCGACACTGACCTGACCGCGCCGGTTGGTGATGTGTGACCCGACACTGACCTGACCGCGCCGGTTGGTGATGTGTGACCCGACACTGATCTGACTGCGCCGGTTGGTGATGTGTGACCCGACACTGACCTGACCGCGCCGGTTGGTGATGTGTGACCCGACACTGACCTGACTGTGCCGGTTGGTGGCGTGACCCGACACTGACCTGACCGCGCCGGTTGGTGATGTGTGACCCGACATTGACCTGACCGCGCCGGTTGGTGATGTGTGACCCGACACTGACCTGGCCGCGCCGGTTGGAAGCGTGCACGCCGGCGCCGGCCGCCAGCAGACGTCGCAGCGCGTCCGCCTGGCCGTTGAGCGCAGCTGTGTGCAGCGGTGTACAGCCGGCCACGTTGGCCGCCTCCGTGTCGGCGCCAGGCACGGCTAGCAGCAGGTCGAGCGCCGCGCACTGGCCGGCGGCGGCCGCTGCGTGCAGCGGCGAACACATCTGCCGCACCGGAGTGCAGACATCCAGCGGCCAGTTAGTCGCCAAATACGGCGGAATGCATCGTTCACTGAGCACTGAATCGACGTCCTTGATTGGTTGGTTATTTGGGCTTAGGGGCGCTTCGACTTCTTCGGTCATACAGCGCCCATAACAGTGTTAGATTGACAGCTTATGATGATTGGTGCCAACAGTACTACACGAACATTCAGAATACGTGCAGATACCAGTAAAACAGTGAAAGAGAAAGAGCACGCGCAATCAAACATCAGTGAAACAGTAAAACGGGAGTAACGTCAGTGAAATAGTGAAACGGGCGTAACATCAGTGGTACAGTGGAACAGAAAGAACAAGCGCGAGCAAACATTAGTGGAACAGTGAAACGGAAGTAACATCAGTGAAACAGTGAAGCAGAAGGAGCAAGCGCGAGCAAATATCAGTGGAATAGTGAAACGGGAGTAACATCAGTGAAACAGAAAGAGCAAGCACGAGCACACATCAGTGGAACAATGAAATTGGAGTAACATCAGTGAAACGGTGAAATAACAAGAGCAAGTGCAAGCGAAAATCAGTTGGAGCGACATGTCACGGTTCCGAGCGTATGGTGCTACACGTCAGTGAACACCATACGCTGTGTGTGGTGTGTAAATCGCTTTGAAGGCAACATTCGATAAAAAGCGAAACAGTCGTTCCGAAGTTACCGCGCGCGAGTGGTCACCAAGGAGGTCGCGGAGTGACAGCGACTGTGCAACTCCAAAGAACCGTCTTCGCATCGGCAAGCAGAGGGCACGAGATCAAAACATGACGCACAGACAGTGGTGCGTGACATCGAGAGCAGTTTGGCCTATTCTCTCAACAGAGAAGATGGTGGTGTGTTGGATCAGTGTGCCCAAGCCGAAGGCGGCAGAGCACGACCTCGTCTCGCCTCGTCCTGCGATCGGACGTGGCCCACTCTGCAAGGCATGGCTTGATAGTCCGTAGTTTGTTGTCATGCAAACTGTTCCAGCTATTCTGACATTTTTCCAAAACAAAAGTGATTGAACGGTGATATTCCCTCGCAGGGAGCGCCATAGCCAGGCGGTATGGGGCTTGGGCGGCACGTTTCGCGGCAGCATCAGCTGTCTCATTACCAACAATGGCGACGTGGCTCGGAATCCAACAGAGGGTAACAGCCTTCCCAGCTTGGGCCAGTGATGCGAGTCGTCGCAGAACATACTGTACAGTAGGGTCAGATGGGCTAAACTGCAGTAGTGCCCCAAGACAGCTGAGCGAATCAGTAAAAATGACACGCGAGGTATCACGACATAATTCTATAAAACTGAGGGCCATGATGATGGCAACCAGCTCTGATTGTATACCGTTGCATGAGGTGGTAGAGAGAAATATCGCAATATGGAACCAATCACAAACGCACTGCCAACACCAGTATCAGTTTTAGACCCGTCTGTATACATCGGGGCATATCCGTAAAAGGAGGCTATGTGCTTTAGAGCGTGCGACCGACGACCGTGTTCCGTTGCATGTGCCTTCTTCACCGCGGAGGCTATAGTTGGATGAGTCACCTGCCAAGGCGGTGTTTGTGGAAAACCTACCCGCCTAATTCCACTCAATCTGATCTCGCTGTCTTCGAAGAGTCTGCGCATTCTTACACAGAAAGGGGTTCCATGTGTAATGCGCGCTCGACTGAATACTGCAATCAGCCGATGGGAGAACATCTGGGCATAGGCGGGATGTCCCGGGAATTGACGCAGTTTGCATGCGTAGCGCACCCCAAGCACTTCGCGACGGATCGAGATTAGTAGCCCATGGGCTTCAGCCAGCAGGCTCACAGAAGACGAAGTGCGGAAAGCGCCGGTCACAATGCGGAGTGCCGAATGGTGTATCACATCTGTATCACATCTAGTGGTCGTTTGTTTGTTGAGCATGCGCTGTCGTATATAAAACACGCGTAGTCCAGTTTTGAGCGTATGATGGAACGATATAACATGAGCATAGTTTTCCTGTCACCTCCGTAAGATGTGCGCGAGACCATCTTCAGAAGGTTTAGTGATGTAAAGCACTTCTCCCGAAGTGTTTTGGTGTTATTTAGTTAGTTATTTGGGTTTTAGGGCGCTTCTACCAGTTTTGATCTGTTTTGAAGTGTTCCTTGTAGCTAAGACGAGTGTCAAAAATGACTCCTAAAAAACCGGCAGCGCGCTGAAAGGGAATTTGCCTACCATACAGCTGCAGAGCAGGGTCTGGGCAGCTTCGGCGACGTCGGCAGAAATGCACCCCAACGGTTTTTGATACAGAGAACCGAAACCCGTTCTTGGAGCTCCATTTCTCCAGGCTTCATACCGCCAACTGCAGCCGCCGTGCCATCGACGGTGCACTTGGTTGTGCAGCACCAAATGGCGACGTCGTCCACGAACAGTGATCTACCTATATTTCGTGGGAGGGACTCGCAGATATCACGCTCAGCACACTCCCCTGTGGTACTCCTTCCGTTTGTGGGTACCGATCTGACAAGCGACTTCTGATCCGCACACGAAAAAAACCGCCTCAACAGAAAGTTCTGGAGGAAGGCCATAGATCCGCGAATTCCACACTGGAGGACTTTCATCATGATGCCGTAGCGCCAGGTGGTAGCATACGCTCCATGAATGTCGAAAATTACTGCACCAATGTGTCGATTTTGCTGGAACGCTGCACGTACCACAGTGTCAAGAGTTAAAAGGTGGTCAACGTTTACTACCTTCTCCATTAACTTGCACAGTGATGATGTCAGTGATATTGGTCGGTAGTTCGCCGAGTCTACGCCGTCTTTTCCGGGCTTTAAGACTGGTATCATAATTTCCTAACGCCAAGTGGGTGGGAAATCCCCTTTTTCCCATAGCCGGTTCAACACTGCCAATACGGCATCAAGTGTGCATGACGGAAGGTATTTCAGCACATCATTGTGTATCTGATCCGGACCTTCAGACACGCTACGGAGGGTCGCAATGGCAGAACGCAGCTCAATCGTTGTGAGTGGTTCATTATAACTTGTATGCCCAGAAGTGGAAAAGTTAAGTGTCTGTTTCTCGCACCTGGCTTTGTGGCGTATGAATAAATCGTCATCAGGGCATCGACATCAGCTCGAAATTGTTGGAATCATATCATTGGCCATGTCGACCGACTCGGTGATGTCTCGGCCGGCGACTCGCAGTACTGGCAGAGGGGTAGAGTTGAACTGGTCGGCAATACGCTTAAGCCTCGACCAGACCTGTGAGACGGGTGTGGAGCGATTCAATTTGCTTACCTAGTCCCCCCATGAGATACATTTATCTTCCCGGATAGTGTGGCGAGCATTGGCTCGCGCCTGCCGGAAGGCAATGAGATTCGCGGTGCTACTATTTCTGTCAAAGGCTCTGTAGGCGCGTCTTCTAGCCCGAATAGCCCGCCGACAATCCTCTGACCACCATGGAACGGGCGGGCGACGGGAGTGCCAGATGTGCGAGGGATGAACTCAGTGGCGGTCTGCACAAGCAGGTCGGTGAGTGATTCCACCGACATGGTGATGTCATCGGACCTCACAGACAGTCTCCTCTAGTCGCGTCTCGTATCCTGACCAGTCTGCCTTCCTAAAATTCCACCGGCATGGTTTGGTCCCGAGTACTGCGCCATCCTCGTAATCCAGCCACACCGGAAAGTGATCACTACCCAGGGGGTCGTCGGCTACACAAGTTCTGGGCTACACAAGCTGAGGTCCAGAGCTGAAGTATGGCCTGAGGGCAGGGTAAGATGAGTCGGTGTTCCGGTATTTAGAATGCACAGTGATACGTCGTGCATAAAAGACTCCAGACCCCGACACCGTGCGTCAAGATTTTCGCATTCCCATGCCGTATGATGGGCGTTAAAGTCACCTAGTATTAGGACCGGAGGGGGCAACTCTGACATGAGACGTCGCAGTTCATTAGAAGAGAAGCCAAGCGAGCAGATAGACATTGGGCGGCGGTTAAACTTCACTCTTACTGCAACGGCCAGCAGCTTGGCGTGCAGCACTAATCTCTGCGCCGCCACACTATGGTGGACAGCCAGCAGTACTCCGTCATGCGCAATTGTGTCTGAGAGCATGTCCATTCGGAAGACCGAATAACATTTTTGTCTATAAATGTAGTCCGGTGTCACCTTTGTTTCTTGCTAACAGACGGTTGCCGGGCTGTGGCGGTTTAAGAGCATCTGAATGTCCTCTGTGCTGGTTCTCAGTCCCCTACAATTCCATTGTAAAATGGACCCTAGTTGAACCATTTCAATCGGGTTAAAATAGGAATAGCAAATATCACACACAATATCACAGGCGGGCGAGTCTAAAACAAAAGGGGCCACAAAAATGCGTCGCCAGTACACTATAAGGGTGGAGCTGGCTTGGCGTCGACGGACGCCCTCGGGCGAGATCTGGAGCGTTCCCCACCGGGCGGCGATGGTGTCCATGGGGGAGGTCGCTTACGCCCCGCCCCGCCCCGGGAGAAGGTGGTGGTGGTGGTGGTGGATTGGAGTTTAGGGGCGCGTCGACACCTAGGGTCATTTTGCGCCCATAACTGAATTGTAATCAATGTACGGTGCTGCTATAATAGCTTGTTATCCATCCTCACGGGTCGGGGTATATCACGTCAAGGCGAGCTTGTCGAATGAAGATAAAAATATTCCCAGAAGCTACGACCTCAGACTCGTTCCCTATTAGCATACGCAAAGAAGAGTCGGTGTTCAACCGTCCTAGGATCTGGCGTCGTAGAGGATCGAGCAGTGTACAGCCAACTAAAACATGGTACACGGTAAGCGGGTTAGAGCAGCGCGGACATAGGGGACGGTCATCACCGGTAAGCATATAACTATGTGTTGCGAAAGCATGGCATATCCTCAATCGGCAGAGTATTATCTCTTCCCGGCGTTTGGTTCGGTGAGAGGACAGCCACTTTCCTGGCGTCTGTTTTAAAACCCTGAGCTTACTACACTTCGAATTCCAGGTTTGTTGCCATTCTGACCGTATATTTGACAATATAGTGGGGTACAGATCCCTTGGAGGGAGCTGCAGATGGACCACACGGCCGTTACAAATGGCGTGTTTGGCGGTAATGTCCGCTGCTTCGTTTCCCGTGAGTCCAACATGGCTAGGAATCCAGCACAACACGATATTCCTTCCGATGTCATGTAGGGATTTTACGACTTTGATAATCCTCCGAATAAGTCGATTATCCTGGTTAAAGGTGTTCAGTGCCTGGACACTGCTCAAAGAGTCTGTGAAAACCACGTACTTGGTGGACCGGTCTTTCTGTATAAAATAGAGGGCTTGCAAAATGGCATACAGTTCGGCAGTAAAAATCGATGTTTGTGTAGGTAAACAAAAAGATCGAACACCCTGTCGACTGATGTAAGCACACCCAACACCAGAGACTGGCTTTGAGACATCTGTATAAATGCGCGAAAAGTCTTTATATTCATGTATTTTTTCCAATGCAAACATGCGAAGTTCCTCCGGGTTTACGTGAAGTTCCTCCGGGTTTACGTGTCCTTTCTTTGAGCAGGACAAAGTAACATCAGTTTTCACTGGAACAACATGCCAAGGGGGAGTGCTCGGCGTGATGATACGTGCTACAAAACGCGGCCTGATATTACATTATCGAAGGATCGAGGCCATACGAATAGAAAACGGCAGTCCACGCTGGGTCCTGTGACGTGCACTTAATGTCCTGAAGAAGATCCACCGATATACTGGGTGGTTCCGGTTTTAGGCAACATTGCACGCGTATCTCGCGACCAATAACTTACGGCGTAGCGCAAGAGGTGGCTCGTCTACTTCTACCATTACACTAGTAGCCGGTGAAGTGCGAAAGGCTCCAGTAAAGATGCGAAGGGCTGAATTGTGGATCACATCAAGACAGCGCTTGGATGTGGTACTCGCTCCGTCATAAATAAAGGATCCATAGTCAATTTTAAAACGCAAAAGCGATCGGTACATGAGAAGTAAAATTGATCTGTCAGCTCCATATGAACACCTAGAAACGGTACTCGTTACCTGAAGACCTTTTGTACATTTGTTGACAAGGTCGGTGATGTGAGTTTTATATGTAACATGGCGATCCATCCACACCCCTAGAAACTTGACTGCAGATCTAAAAGGTATGAGGTGACCGTTCATCCTTATCGTTGGGTCTGTGCAACGGCGTTTGCGACAGAAATGAACAGCGTTAGTCTTTGAGGTGGATAAAGTGAAACCAGTTCTGTCACACCACTCCATCAATTTCACTACAGTTAATTGTAGCTGTCTTTCCAACGTTCGCACAGTACGAGAGGAGAACCACACTGTAAAATCATCCACGAATAGCGCTCGTCCTACCGATGTTGACAGTGCATCCCCACATCATTTATGGCAATGGCGAACAGAGTCCCACTCAATATACTTCCTTGCGGAACCCCATCAATCTGTTGAAAGGTGTCAGAGAGGTAGCCACCTATTCTGACCCGAAATGTCCTATTATTTAAAAAAAAAATCGTCAAGAAAAACCCCATCGGGCCTCTTATGCCTATTTAGTGCAACTTCATGAGGATGCCATGACGCCATGCGGTATCATAAGCGCCGTCAACATCGAAAAATATGGCAGCGGTATGAAATTGTTTCATGAAACTCAGGCGTACAACGGAATCAAGAGCTAAAATATGGTCAAATGTGCTACGGTGTCTACGAAGCCAGTCTGCATCGAGGTGAGTACATGGTTGCGTTCTAAAAACCACATGAGTCGCAAGTTCACCATTTTTTCAAACAGTTTGCAAAGACAACAGGTCAATGATATGGGTCGATAATGTAGTGGGTCCTTTCCCGTTTTGTTTGGCTTGCAGATAGGGACGACAAGCGCCCTCCGCCATGTCAGTGGAAATGTTCCCCTTTCCCACATTTCGTTGAACACTTGCAGAAGTGTGTTTAAAGCTGTTATCGGCAGGTGCTTAATAATGTCATTGTGTAATGTGTCGGGTCCTTCTGCTACGTTCTTAAGGGTGCTTACAGCAGCAGTCAGTTTGGAAATAGAAAATGGACTGTTGTAATGGATAGGAACTGGTGTTGTGAAATCAAGGTGTAGTGCTTCGCACCGGGCTTTGTATTCTGAGAAACGTCGACTGTTTTTATTTTTCGATCGCTCGGAGAAGGTCCGTCCAATCTCGTCGGCGACATCCTTCGGATTAATAATATCTTGTCCATTTATGTGCAGTGTGGGAAGTGGGGTACAGGTAAGTTTGCCGGAGATACGCTTGATGCGGGACCACACCGATGACAGCGAGGTGGAACGGTTCAACGTGTTGACGTACGCTTTCCACGATTGTCGTTCGGAATCAGCAATTGTGCGCCTCGCGTGTGCCCTTGCCTTGCGAAAAGTTACGAGATTCGCCATGCAGCTGTCACGATTAAAAATACGGAATGCCTTCTTTCTAGCACGCAATACATCTCGGCATTTTTCAGACCACCAGGGAACTGGTACACGACGTGGTGTGCCCGACGAACGAGGAATATATTGCTGAGCACTTTGTAACGTTGTGGTTGTAAACATTTCTATGGAGACCAATCCTTCGGAGCACTCGCCGAGTCTCTCCATCGGACTGAAAGGAAGTCCAGTCAGCTTTCGCAAAAATCCACTTGGGGGGACGTCGACCAGCCTCCACTCCATCAATGAAGCGGGTCCAAATGGAAAAATGGTCACTTGTACCTGGATCATCATCCACCGACCACTCTAAACAGGGAGAAAGTTCAGGGCTGCAAAGCGTCAGGTCCAGCACAGAGGTCTGTCCTGTTTGCAATGTAATGTGTGTTGGAGTTCCAGTGTTAAGAATACCTAGTGGAAAATTCCGGATTATACGTTCAAATGCACGTCCACGACCAGCACTATTCGCTGAGCCCCAAACATGGTGATGTGCGTTAAAGTCGCCGCATAAAATCACCGGGGGAGCGAGCTGATTTACCACTTGCAGCAGTTCTGCAAGTGGAAAAATTGTTCCGGGGGGTAAGTATATGGAACATATGGTGGTAACACGGCGATTAATTATTATCCGAGCAGCGACAGCCTGCATGTTTGATCTCAGGTGTACTTGTTGGAAGGGGATTGAATGGTGGACGGTAAGAAGTACACCACCATGTGCCACTGTGTGGGTGACGACGTCCTTGCGTAAAACAGAATAGTTTCTTAAATAAAAGGAAGCACCAGGAGATAGTTTGGTCTCCTGTAGGCATACTACGCCGGTGTGCGACGGTGTAAAATATGTTGTAATTCGTTATTGCTAGTTCTCACACCTCTACAGTTTCACTGTAAAATATTACTCATTTGTCAGTAAGTGAAAGAGGACGTCCTAAGCTAAGAACGTAAAAGGCCAAGAGTGACTAAGTCATGGTCTTGTAGTCTTGGCTTCGTGGGCGTGAGCGCAGGCTCCCAAACTCACTTGGCGACACAGCGCCGGGAAGAGCACGCTTCATAGCACGATTTGGGGATGGGGAGGATATTGGGGGGGGTGCACGGTTCGACGAGAAGGTGTCTCCGGTGGTCCCATGGCTCTTGCGGGTAATGGTGTGGGGTGGGGAGCCGTCAACGGGCGCTGGCCCTCAGGCTTGGAGATCGAGGAAGGTGGGATATGTCGGGCGGTGCGACCCTGTGCTCCTAAATCTGGGGCTCCAGGGCGCGGGCTCCAGGGCGCACCTGAACCATAGGATGTGCAAGATTTGGATCTGAGACGGTTGGTGATGGTGGGGGTGGGGGAGTTGGCGTGGTTTTGGAAGGCTGGATAGGGGTGGGTTCGGTGGGTATGGCGGGTAAGGATTCGAGGATAGTGGATGTCTTGGGGGGCTTCTTAGTCCGCTGGACACGACGCCATTCTTCTGGAGCTCGCTCTGTAACGGGTGGGATAACCGTGGCCTCCTGGGCCCTTGGCAACGAAACAACGCGCTCTTCCGTGTCGGTTGTATCATGCGCAGGATTTTGTTCACTTATGGTGGGTGGGGTTTCGGTGCTCTCAACGCAGTCTTGGGTGGGCTGCCTGTTCCTTGGTATCGCCAGGGGCACTCCAAAGGAACGAAGTAGGGTTATCATTTGAGTGGTGAACTCAGAAACCTTCTCGGGCTGAGTATGTTGTGGGATCACGGTATGACTTTTCGCTTTTGATGCGTAGGTGATTATGAGGTGTGTGTGTTCATATATATCTCTTGCCTCCCGGAAGGTTACTTTTTGTGTGTTTAATGGCAATAATTTCTTTCTCCTTCAGGTACATCGGGCAAGTCCTGTCGTACGACGAGTGGGGGTCCTGTTCTGGGCTACAGTTCGCACAACGGGGGGTCTCGGAGGAGCAATGCCCACTACCGTGATCATGGGAGGCGCACTTGCCACATGCAGGGCGAATGCGACAAAACTGGTTCGTGTGACCGAATTTCTGGCAATTAAAACATCTCATAGGGTTGGGAAGGAAAACACGAACTTTAACACGGACGTATCCAACACGGATCTCAAGAGGAAGATCGCTCGTGTTAAATTATAGTATGATGTTGGTTGCGATCATCTCTGTACCCCTCCTCACCTTCTACTTTCTCGCTCCAATCACTCCAAATTCTGCCAGTCCATCGACAATCTCTTCCTCTGGGTACATCCCTTAAGTCAAAACAATTGATGATACCTCTCGACGAGTTCTTGGTTGTATGGGGTTCTACGTATATTGGGACAATTTCGTCTACCTTCTTGCCGCCCTTTCGCACACTGTAAACAAACTTAGTAATCGACAATGCTCTCTCCGCTTCCTCCGCCACCGCAAACTCCACCTCCAATCCTCCATCCTTCAACTTCTCACACCGAACAACTCTTCCAAACCGGTTACATCCGTTACGTCTTTGAAAGGGAGATAAATAACCAAGAGTTTGTGTTTTCCCTGGAAGAATTAGGACCCGCGGGGTAGCGGAAAGCGTGCTTCGTCCGTCCGAGCAGGTCGTCTGGCCCTCACGAGAGGGACCAGGAGTGTTTTTAGGTGTTGTCGGTGCCATGCGCTGTTTCTTTGTTTCGGCTCCTCGGGCGCCCCACCCCTAAGGGGCCCTACTGGGGGGACGCCTGGGTCCCGCGGACGGGAGGTCGCCAGGCGCCCGAGGAGCTATACGGGGCAGGCGGCGCCTTCACCCGGCCGGGAGAGAGACTCACCATCCCGACCGGGATCCAGCACCGCCCACCCCTTGACCCCGGCCAGCCGGGCCGGCAGGCACTGGGAAACCCAGGCCCCCAGCCCGAGGCGACCTGCCACTTGACCTGCGTGAGGCTCCACGGGCCCGCCCGCCCCTCCGGGATATCGGGACCAAAGAGGTGTGTTGGTCCCCCGTCACAACTAGCACTGTGCGACGGGGGACCTCAACCTCCAAGACTCCGTCAACCCCGGGGGACGGGCCGAGGGGGCGCGGCTATCCCGATAAAACTGAGCTGGTGGGCAGGGCCGGGGAAATTGTCCTGCCTGCTCATAATAGGGATAGTTGGTGTTGCAGGGCCAGGTAAGGAACATGGATGTTGGGATGAGATAGGCGTTGGAATGGGAGCGTATGGACGGAAGGACAAGTAAGGCACTCCTAGTCTCACCCCCCGCCGGTATGATGGTCGCCGGGTCATTGGGGCACTCAATCCCCCCCCCCCCCACCGCGTAAAGGTGGTGCCTCATCGGGGGGCCGGGAGAAGGCCAGGGTGCAACTCTCTCGCCCCCATGGGGTGGAGTGGGAGGAGGTCCCATGACCCTCCCAGTCTCTGGGGTACATTGGAGACTGGCTCTCGTACTTGGGGACGGTGGAGGTGTCGCCCTGAAAGGCTGCGCGCCAACTCTGGCGCTCGGCGACGGCTCCCTGGAACTGGTCCGTGACGCCCGACCAGACGCACCCATGTCAGGCGCCCCACTGCGGACGTCAACCGAGAGACGTGGTCTCGTAGCCGGAGGAGCGACCACCGGGACTCGTCGAGAGGTCACGCCAGACTCCCCTGAACTGGTTGGTGGCGGTGGGAGAGTTGACGTGGATGGTACAGGGATGGGATGGGCTGGTGTGGGATCGGTGGAGGTGGTGGATAAGGATTCCAGGTGGTTATCAGAGGGCCTGACGGACCCCTTGGTTCGCTGGACTAGTTGCCACTTTTCCAGAGCTATATCCGGAGGTGGCGCCACGGCCTCAGAGGCCGGTGGCGGACACGCAGCGCGCCTTTCTTCCTCTAGGGGGGTCTCACTCATCTGGTTTGGTTGTGCAGTTGGCGAAGCGACGGGTACGCCGAAGGAGCGGAGGAGCGCACATAGTTGTGCAATCAGTCCGCTGATTCTACCTTCCTCTATCTGGAATGGGGCTGATGTAGTCGTTTTAACTTTTGACGCGTAAGATATTTTGGGGTTAGACTGGTCATACATTTCCCGAGCCTCACGAAAGGTTATTTTGCGGGCATGCTTAATTGCGATGATCTCCCTCGCTCTTATGCTGCTCGTACAGGTGCGATCAGAGGAGGCATGAGGAACCTGTCCCCGCCCACAGTTTACGCAGTTAAGTGTCTCGGAGATGCACTGTTCGGTGACGTGTTCAGAGGAAGCACACCTGCCTCATGCTGGGTGGTTCATGCAAAAGGAGTTTGTGTGGCCGTACCTTTGACATTTGAAACACCGCATTGGATTTGGAAGGAACACTCTTACCTTGACACGCAGGTAACGCACAAATATCTCATATGGTAAGTCTGTCGTGTTAAAAGTTAAAACGATGTTGCTTGTCGTGATCAACTCTGCACCTTTCCTGACCTTCATCTTCCTCGCACCGATGACTCCGAATTTGCACACCCCGTCAACGATTTCGTCCTCTGGCACGTCCCTCAAGTCGTAGCAATTGATTATTCCACGCGATGTGCTTTTCGTTTGGTGCGGATCTACTTTCATTTCTATGCTCTCGTCCATCCTCCGATCACGCTTTCTTACACCGTATATTAACTAAGATGTCTGTAACGCTTTCTCTGCCTCTTTCGCTACCGCAAACTCCACCTCCAAAGAGCCATCCATCAGCTCTTCGCAGCGAACGATCTCCCCAAACCAGTCACAACCGTCTCGCCTTTGAAAGGGAGACAGAGCGACGATAGTTTTGGTCTGGTCGCGAAAGATGAGGATACAGGGTGTGTTGGAGACCTGGCCTCCACAGCTATCTGAGTTAGTAAGCCTCCTCTTGGCGCCGAATGAGCGGGTGGTCTGGTCACCACGAGTGGAACCACGAGTGTCTTTTTTTGTGTTTTGCGTGCCATAAGTATGTGCTTGTTTCGACTCCTCGGGCGCCCCATCCCTTAGGGGCCCTACTGGGGGGGGGACGCCTGGGTCACGTGGACGGGAGGTCGCCAGGCGCCCGAGGAACTATACGAGGCAGGCGGTGCCTTCGCCCGGCCGGGAGAGAGAGACTCACCACCCCGACCGGGATGCAGTACCACCCACCCCTTGACCCCATCCGGCCAGGCCGGCAGACACTGGGAAGAATCCCAGGTTACCGGCCCGAGGCGACCAGCCACTTGGCCCGCGTGAGGCCCCACGGGCCTGCCCGCCCCTCCGGAATATCGGGACCAAAGAGGTGTGTTGGTCCCCCGTCACAACTAGCACCGTGCGACGGGGGACCTCAACCTCCAAGACTCCGTCAACCCCGGGGAATGGGCCGAGGGGGCGTGGCCACCCCGATAGAACTGAGCTGGTGGGCAGGACTGGGGAAGTTTCCCTGCCTGCTCATAGTAGGGATAGTTAGTGTTACAGGGCCAGGTGAAGGACATGGATGTTGGGATGAGAAGGGCACTGGAATGGGAGCGTATGGATGGAAGGACGAGTGAGGCACTCCTGGTCTCACCCCTCGACGGTATGATGGTCGCCGGGTCATGGAGGCAAAATCGACGGCCTTCCCAAAAGAAGCATCGATACGTGTTACTTGGTGCGTGTTTATCACGTCTCCATGTCTTTATTCTAGCTGTATCCCTCGTTTCTAACTGTAGCCCGATTACAATCATCATACTTTTGCTCACCCAAACCAATCCGGGAAAGTGATAATGAGCATCCTGTAGCGCAATTCCAGGTGAATGGATTACCTGTCATGGTATACGATACCGGTTTATAGCACAGATATTGGCAACGTTATTGTTGATATCTGTATCTCAAAATTAGATATGTTTCAAAATACGAAAAACGAGAATAGTCCTGTTTGCAATTGTCTCAAAACTGGGTTTGTGGAACTTAACAAAATTTTCAATCACGTCTAATTCTCCAATATAATCGAAATGAATAGTGTTTGTAGTCCTAGACGTGGAGAAGAAAATGATTTGGCAGTGAAGTATGGAACGGACGTTTGCATTCAAACCTATTACATCAGATATTACGACCTGTTTCACTTTGCGATTTTCAGTGAATATCGAGCACTTCATCACAGAGCATTTCAATGCCCAACAACACCAGTCAATCTCCAAATGGAAAAAAAATGACTCATTGTCGGCGATGCAGGCAAAACAATCAAGAAACAACATGTTTCCCAGCCCAGAAGGGATGGCCACCACCTGGCCATTTGGCGCCAGTAATCTGCCAGAGCGGCAGTGACGAGCGAACCTTTTTATCGCGGATATTGACGTCGGCGCCGCTGTTTAGCAGAAGCCGGATGACATGGCCGTGACCGTTGAGCGCGGCTAGGTGCAGGGCGCGGCGGTCCCGCTTGTCTTGCGCGTTCACAGTGGCACCCACCTCAAGCAGAGTGTTAACCATCTGCCAACAGATGGCAGCACAATTACGTGACGTTCCTGATTATTACGGCGCCATGCAACACAGCATCGTTAGCATGCAGTTATTGTAAAGTGATTTATTATACTGTATTACAGTATTAATGCAATAGCATACTCTCCCATGGCCGCATTAGATCGACGACTAAACCACAATTTATACTTGGTGAAAGAAGCGTGACCACATATTGTGTGCAAAATGGGACTGAGAACATGTGGCACACCACACCGCCAACTCCTCACCAGACAGCTACCAATGCCAGAACACCACTCAGCCCCGTACCTAGTCTCCGGGTGCCTCTCAGTGGGTGTGTTGGTGCCCGAGTCCATATACACGTGACAATGTCAGATGGGACAGTTGACCTGAACCTGGGGTTGAATTCGCACTTTGGAATTCTAGATTTTGATAATACATTTTGGCATCAAACTTAGATGACAATTTTACTTTGAGCTGTCACACACAACCCATCTTACCCTGAAGCGTACTCTAAAGAACTTGATTATATTTTGAACTTCGATATAATGGTGTTCTAAATATGTGGACCAAAACAAATCCAGGAATAGAGCATGTAGCACTGGTTGTTTGCTACAACTGCACCCTGTATAATTACTGGAAACTAAGATTATTATTAGGACTTCACTTGCTTGGATACATCTACCCGAGAACAAAACGTTTGCACCACACCATTGCTGCAAAGCACCTGTAATCTCCCAGCGAGAAAGAGCAAACGATAATTTTCTGGAGAGAAAAACGTCCCGGATGATAAAAACCGCACGCATTGTTTGTGGCAGGGCGGCTGAGCCGGACCGGCGGGCGAGCGGCGCGCACCCACCTCCAGGTGTCCGTGGCAGGCGGCGTGGTGCAGCGGCGTCCAGCCGACCCGGTCCGATGTGTTGACGGTGGTGAGCGCCGCCACCAGGAAGACGGCGCAGTCGGTGGCGCCGCTGGCCGCGCACACGTGCAGCGGCGTCTGCCACAGCTTGTCGCGCGCGTTGAT
This sequence comes from Imbricaverruca yamaguchii, assembly GCA_034440575.1. Taxonomy (NCBI): domain Eukaryota; kingdom Metazoa; phylum Arthropoda; class Thecostraca; family Neoverrucidae; genus Imbricaverruca; species Imbricaverruca yamaguchii. Next base: position 51,727 of record JAOTOL010001129.1, on the reverse strand, counting down.
GTCGCACTCGTGCTGCAGCAGTACCGACACCACCTCCTGCCGGACAGCGCAATCGGTAAGGGATCAGAGAGGGATCGCTCAGGGCCACAGAGGGAACACCGCGCCCACGGCTCACGAGTGTGGCAAAGCGAGAAGCGTGGCGGTTCGTCATTAGTGTACAACAGTGTGCGACCAAATGGGTCGTCCCCAGAAAATGTCCAGTCCCGAGCGGATATTCTCGGTGGATATATGGGAGCGCTCGTAATGTCTCAACATACTGCTCACTTGTCCTGCCTGTAATCACAACCAGCAAGCATTGGAAGTGTACATGAACTAATGCTATCGCTGTCCGCAAAGGGCACACCAAGGTTAGTTCACGGGATGTAACGACCACGCATGGCCAAACTATCGTCCAGCCATGACCAATCAAACCTGTTGTTCTTGTCAGGCAAGCGGAATTCCACCAAGCCGTGCGATGATGAGATGAGAGTCGGAGACACCAGGTACCATGACCAGGTAAAGTACCGTGATCTGTTCAGACAGGTCTGGTATTGGGTACCGAGGCTAGGACGGTTACTTGACCCACCAAACTCCCGCAAGCCCTTTAATAATGACTACCCATCTACCATGACATTGTCAGGTACAATAACCTGGACTGGTACCATGACCAGGTCAGGAATCGTGACTAGGACAGGTAGCATATCAGGCACCACAACAGATCAGGTATCGTGACCAGGTCAGGTACTGTGACCTGCCCACGTACCATAACCAGGTCAGGTATCGTGACTGAGCCAGGTAGCATATCAGGCATCACAACACGTGATATCGTGACCGGGCCATGTACCGGGACCAGGTCAGGTAACACACCAGGCACCACAACGTATCAGGAAACGTGACCAGGACAGGTACCATGACTGGGCCAGGTAACACATCAGACACCACAACAGATCAGATAGCGTGACCCGGTCAGGGATCATGTCCAGGCCAGACCACGCACCGCCCCAGCCTCGCGCCACTGACCGGCTTTTTCTGGGTGCAAGCGCGGTGCAGCGGGGTGGCCATCTTTGAGTCCTTGGCGTTGATGCGCGCGCCGCTGAGCAGCAGCGTCTCGGCGATGCCGGGATGGCCGCAGTAGGCGGCCGCGTGTAGAGGCGTCCTGTTCTCGGCATCCTGCGGCGGCAGCGCCCCACGCCGGTCACTGACCGCCCCGCTGTCACTGACGCAACGAGCGCAAGGCGGGGCATCGACGTGGAGAGGCACAGAGAAAGGCAGCCATCGGGGGCCTGGCTGGGGAGCAGTGGGACAATCGCCAGATTGCCAAACTAGCCTGAGGGGGGCGCGCTCAGAGCAAGTGCTTGTCAAACGCCAGAGAGCGTGAGTGAGAGATGGAGAGATGGAGAGATGGGGAGATGAGAGACGGAGAGACGGAGAGATGGAGAGACGGAGAGACGGAGAGACGGAGAGACGGAGAGACGGAGAGACGGCGAGACGACGAGACAGACAGACATACAGAGAAAGGCGGATACAGAGACAGAGAGACAGACATAGAGGCAGAGGCAGAGGCAGAGACAGAGAGGGAGTGAGGGGAGGGATGGGGATGGAGAGAGATAGACCAGGAGCGATGGCTGGACTCTGCCTCCTGGCCCACACCAGTCCGGCGTGGAGGCGCGAGCATCACGACTGTCTAGACGACGTCTGATGCAACCCTGACCAAGGGCATCCTTGCGAGCGAACCTCGAGTGGCCAGAGCTGGTGTCTTATCACCGATTTGTCAATGCGTTTGAAGAGCGATATGAAGTATTTTCGTGTGTTCAGTGTTCCTCTAATTCATCCCTCCCTCAAACGAACGGTCCCTACAAAAAAAAATACTCCTTGCCCGTCCTAAACCCCACACCGTTGACACAACAACCGAGAGTTGCACACGCGAAGAGGCGCGAACACCGCCGCCCACGCCAGTTGTTGCCTGGACAACCGATCGGCTAGCACACCTGGTAGTTGACGTCAGCTCCATCTTGCAGGGCGCGCTGCACCTCGCCCACGTCGCCACGGAACACCAGCTGCACAAGTTCCGGCTGCAACGGACGACTGGCCGTGAGTGTGGGCCGGCCTGGTGGTGAAAGCACCAGAGCACCAGCACCAGGCCTGGTGGTGAGAGCACCAGCAGGCGGCCGGCCGGCCGCCCACATCGGCAAATGGTCGCCGAGACAGCTGCACTTCCGGCCAGATGCATTGAAATATTCAATGAAGTACTGCAGTGTTCATGGTGAAGGCAACGGTAAGCACAAAGTGGTGGCGATGCTCAGGCTGCACTTGCAGTGGTGCATTTGTGGAGGCGCATTTGTACGGGTCAGAAAGAGGTAGTTAGTGCACTGCAGGTTGCATAGCTGTGCTAAAATTTTGACGCACTGCATAGCTGCACAAAGCCAAAACATAGTGCATTGAGGGCTGTCATCCTTCCATCTGAATGTTGAGCTTGAAATTTAAATATTGGTCAACTACTACAGCAGAGGATGCTTTTGAATGCATCTTCATCATGTGTAGCGCATTTTTCATACAGTGGATGGTGGCAAGCACAGGTAGAAACTATTGGTGAAGTAAAAACGATCTGGAAATATGGCAGAAGAAAGCATGACAAGGGACGATATTGACACATCAACATTGCACCTTCTACCAAGATTGAGATTGTACAGGCGCCAGGACTAGAGCATGGTGAAATAAGCAACAGCTACTATAGTTGTATGCTATACAGTTTAATGTAAATATATTCAGGAAGTCGAAATCCTGACCATAGGAACCTACAACAAGTTCCGGATAGGTTTCAAGGGAGGTGGTAGATTATTTATATGGAATTAAAGGGTAGTGGTACACAGCCAAAATAATCAATGCCATGTATTTATAATTGCACCTGACCTCACTCATTGACAGTACATCCAATGTGCAAATGAACTCACATATGCTTACCTCATCCTCAAAATTCAGAAGAACCATACTGCTCTCAACCAGCTGGTATTGAACAGCTTTGTAAGTACTACTGTTTCTAGACTACTTTTTCTTGAAGCTAAAACAATACTTGAAGTATGTCCAGTCTGAAAAAGTGAGCATGCAATGAGGCATAAGCATTCCACTAAAAAATATAACAACTGAGTATTTGAATGATGTGCCAGGTTAAAGGATAACAATGCATCCAACTTCATGACTAACCCAAAACCAAACTCCTGTCATATCAGGACATGACAAAATGTCAGTTATGGACATATTGATCAATATCAACTTTGGTTTGGTTTATAGTTAGAAATAATTGATTTGTAGATATAAATGTTTGAACCATCAGATTTGGAGAGGACAAGCAGGACAAGGTATGTGATATTATAACTCTGTGAATCAGTGCATTATTTGTTGCACATGTCCCCCCAACTTCATAAAAAACTGCATTTAGAGTTTTTAAAGAAGCCTCAAATGTCGTTAATCTAAAGGCGTATCGAAAAGCTAGAGACACTGTGAAGCAAAAAACCAGAGCAGCAAAGCGAGCAAAAGAACTGGATTTAGCTAGAAACTGTAATGGGGACAGTAAAAAGTTCTTTAGTTTCTACAAGCTGAGTAAAGTTTCTAGCACAATTGGTCCACTGGAAGTAAACGGGACTACGTTGGGTGAGGATAGTGAGATGGTTGAGGAGCTGAGCAAGCAGTTCAAATCAGTGTTTACATTGGAAGATATGACCAATCTACCGACCATACACCATAGTTCAGTGACATGGGATCTGACAAATGATGTTGATTTCATTGATAGTGATGTTGTTTACAATCATATCACGAAAATAAAGCAAAATAAGGCAGCAGGACCTGATGAAATTTATGCTAGGGTGTTGGAGGAAACTGAAAAGGAACTGGCATTTCCACTTAGTATAATATTTTGTAGATCAGTTTCACATAATGAAATTCCAACCGATTGGAAAAGGGCAAATGTAGTTCCTCTTTTCAAGAAAGGAGAAAGAGGGAAAGTTGAAAACTATAGGCCAATAAGTCTCACATCCCTAGCATGCAAGGTACTCGAATCAATTATCAAGGATAGAATAGTTAGTTATCTGGAAGGTAGCAGATTGATTCAAAATACTCAACATGGGTTTAGAAAAGGACGATCGTGTCACACAAACCTCTTGGACTTTTTGAACTTCGCCACAGAACAATTTGATCAGGGAAATCAGGTTGATGTAGCATATCTTGACTTTAGTAAGGCCTTTGACAAGGTACCCCATAAGCGGTTAATGATACAGCTTCAGTCCCATGGTATTGCAGGTAGCATCTTAAAATGGATAGAGTTGTGGCTTTCAGATAGACAGCAGAGTGATGCTAAATGGTACAAAGTCATCATGGCAAAATGTTCTTAGTGGAGTCCCCCAGGGGTCAGTACTAGGGCCATTACTGTTCATTATATTTGTAAATAACATTGAAAGTGGCCTAAGCAGTAAAGTTTTGAAATTTGCGGATGATTTGAAGGTCTTTAGGGCAATAACAGGTCAGGATGAGCATATCTCGCTGCAAAAAGACTTAGACGAACTTGTGAAGTGGTCCGAAGAATGGCAAATGAAATTTAACTTTGATAAGTGCAAAATCATGCATGTAGGTAAGCAGCATATGAAGGCTCAATACTTGATGGGTGGCCAAGTGCTATCAGTGACTCAACAGAAGGATTTAGGTGTTATTCTAAACACAAAACTGGGGGGCATCAGAACAGACCAAGGAAGCCAGGGAGAAGGCACTGAGAATGCTCGGGGCAATAAATAGGAATGTATCATACAGAAGTGAGGAAGTGATCAGGAAGCTTTACTGTGCATACATCAGGCCACACTTGGAATACTGCATCCAAGCTTGGTCTCCTAGCTATGAAAAAGATTGTTGGCTTTTGGAGAGAGTACAAAAGAGGGCTACAAAAATGGTTAATGGCATAAGCAACCTGGCATATGAGGAAAGATTGAAGAAATTGAATGTTTTCACTTAGATATAGAAGGCTGAGAGGAGATCTCATAGAGGTCTTTAAATTTGTCAATGGTCTGGAGAGGGGATACCTTGGGGAAATGTTTGAATTTAACAGAAATGATGCAATTAGAGGTCATAAATTCAAAATAAAAATTAACCACAGCAGAACAAGGTTAAGGCAAACTTTCTTCACCAACAGGGTAGTGGAACACTGGAACCAGCTGCCAGAAAACATCGTCAGTAGCAGCACATTGAACATCTTTAAAAACAGCATAGACAATCATTATAAGAATATAGGGCTTGCTTTTCAGTATTACAGGGAGGGCTGATTGACAGTTTTGGTGGGCAACTGGTTCAGTGTACAGAGTGCAACCAAGAAGGGCCCTTGTGGCTCATAGTTGCACTAATCTTTTATGTCTTTATGTCTTTATGTCTTTAAAAAGACATACAAGTGAAGGTATGGAAAGGGCAGTCTTCAAACAAGGGTAATCTAACTGTGTGCTAGGCTAGGTTACATTTATTATCTTGTACTATCCTACCATTTTTTATGAATACATGATGTGAATTACATAATGAAACCATATTTATCAAAGAAAAGTAAGGTTGCAGTCATTCAGTGTATTTCTCCAAACAAATATAAGTCGAATTCTTGCTGTGATGGCTTCATAAAAACAAACATAAAGACACCAAATATCAATACAACTGTGAGGCACACCGGCCCTTCTTGGTTGCACTCTGTACACTCAACCAGTTCCGCACGAAATCCATTGATCAGCCCTCCCTGGAATACTGAAAAGTAAGCTCTCTATTCCGATAATGATTGTTTATGCTGTTTTTAAAGATGCTAAGTGACTGTATGAAAAGATGCTACTGGTGATGGTTTCTGGCATCTGGTTTCAGTGTTGTATTGCCCTGCTGGTGACGAAAGACTGTCTGGACACTTGTCCTGCTGCAGCTAACTTTAATTTTGAATTGATGACCTCCAATTGCTTCATTTCTGTTCAAGTAAAAAACGTCCCTGATATATCCATTATCCAGACCATGGACGAATTTAAAGACCTCGATGAGATCTCCTCTCAGCCTTCTATATCTAAGCAGAAACAAAATATTTTTTTTCAATCTATACTCACATGCCAGGTTGCTTATACCATTAACCATGTTTGTAGCCCTCTTAAATTGTCTAAAAGCCACCCATATTTTTCATAACTAGGAGACCAAACTTGGATGCAGTATTCCAATTGTGGCCTGGCATGTGCACAGTAAAGCTTCCTGATGACTTCCTCACTTCGGTATGATACATTCTCATGTATTGCTCCAAGCATTCTCAGTGCCTTCTTTGGTCTGTCCTGATGCCACCAATTTTGTGTTCAGAATAACACCTAAGTCTTTCTCCTGCTGAGTCACTGATAATACTTGGCCACCCATCAAGTATGGAGCCTTCATATGCTGCCTACCTACATGCATGATTTTGAACTTATCAAAATGTAATTTAATTTGTTATTAAACTACAGACCACTTCACAAGTTTGTCTAAGTCTTTTTGCAAGGAGATATGCTTATTGAGACCTGTTATTATCCTAAAGACCTTCAAATCATCCCCAAATTTCAAAACCTTCCAGCTTAGGCTATTCCCACTGTTATTTACAAATATAATGGACAGTGGTGGCCCCAGTACTAACCCCTGGGGGACTCCACCAAGAACACTTTGCAATGATAAGTACCATTTAGCATCACTCTCTGCTGGCTATCTGAAAGCTGCAACTCTATCCATTTTAGGATGCTACCTGCAATATAATGGACCTGAAGCTCATCATTAACTGCTTATGGGGTACATTGTCAAAAGCCTTACTAAAGTCAAGATATGCTACAACAGCCTGATTTCCTTGATCAAATTCTTCTGTAGTGAAGTGCAAAAAGTCTAAGAGACTTGTGAGACATGATCGCCCTTTTCTAAACCCATGTTGAGTATCTTGAATCAATCTGCTTCCCTCCAGAAAACACTATTCTATACCTGATAATTGATTACCTTGCAGACTAGGGATGTGACGCTTACTGGCCTATCACTTTCAACTTTCTCTCTTTCTCCTTTCTTGAAAATAGCAGCTACATTTGCCCTTTTCCAATCTGTTGGAATTTCATTTTGTGAAACTGATCTACAAAATATTATACTACGTGGAAATGCCAGTTCCTTTTCAGCTTCCCACAATATCCCCACATAAATTTCATCAGGTCCTGCTGCCTTGTATGGCTTTATTTTCCTGACATGCTTGAAAACAACACGCCTATCAATTAAATCAACATCATTTATCTGATCACATGTCACTGATCTGTGGTGTACAGTTGGCAGATTTAGTCATATTTTCTAATGTAAACACTGATTTAAACTGCTTTCTCAGTTCCTCAATCATCTTACCATCCTCACCCAATATAGTCACATTTACTTCCAGTGGACAAATTGTGCTAGAAACTTTACTCAGCTTGTAGAAACTAAATAACACTTTTTGCTATCTCCATTACAGTTCATAGCCAAATCCAATTATTTTTCTTGCTTCACTGCTCTGGTTTTCTGCTTCACAGAACCTCTAGAACCTCTTTTTGATACAACCTTAGATTTACAATATTTTAAGCTTAAGAAAGCTTCCTTAAGCACTCTAAATGCAGCTTTCTTAGCCTTAAATTATGTATAATGTTTGGTGTGATGGTTTGATAAACCAGGGTTCTATTCCTAAACCAAGCTTGTTGCATGAATCCTTGACCCCATCTGATCCATGAAATTCAGTTCAACAGCAGAATTCAGACAGAAAATTTAATGTGCCTTCAATGCACGAACCCACCCACCCTGTAGCCTGTCCCAGCTTGATCAGGTCAGCTGCTGACTAACCCTCCCAACTGGGGGCTAAATGTGAGCATGTTAAGAGATTCAAACCCTGTGTTGCCAGGATTGGAGACCAGTACAGGTCCGTGATCTAAACAACTGAGCTACAGGATGACTCAATTACTGTTACTCAACTTTATGGAAAGAAAAATACAGGTCAGTTACCTGGATGGTAATGTTTCAGAAGATAAAATTATATGATCATATTTCCAATCATGTTTTGAACATTGGCAGTACTTGGACATCCAGAGGAATAAGCCTAATTTCCCATATTTATTTGGCATGTTATATCTGGGTCCAAGCCCTTTTTGGTGTTAATTTGTGTGCCAACTGAAAAGTATGAAGTTGCAGAGGAAATAAGTTGTTACTTCATCTTTCAGAAACATATTAAAGGGTTCATAAGAATGATGATAGTGTACCAAAGATGGCCCTTTTAAAAACAATTAATGAGCTTTCAGGGCTCCTAGCAGCTCTGTCATAAGATGATATATTCAAGGAAGGCATATCTTTGAATATATTATTAGGTAACAGAGCTGCTAGGAGCTCCAAAAACTCATCAATTATTTTTAAAGGGTCATCTTGGAAATATTATGGTCACATCATCTTAATCTCATTGAAATTCCAATGATCAATTCTGGTGGAGGCACCCTAAAGCCCAAATAACAATCTCATTCATAAATGTTGCAAATAAAAAAATAAAGAATGCATTACACATCTCAAAGTACAAGCTCACCTGGTTTGTGTTGTAATTTCACATAATTCTTCATTAAATTTGTTATACAACACCATAAACACTATGTACAACGTTCCCATGCCTTGTTGCAGGGGAAATATAACATGTATCTGCAGTCAGAAATTTCTGCCATTTTACTGCCATTTCCAAATAGTATTTGAATGATTTTGACATCCCTATCTTGGTGAAAGAACCATCTATTGAGATAACAGAACTTCAACATGAACTGCTAAGATCTAGACTTGTTTTCAGTTGCTTAAAGAAATTAATATTACATTAATCCACATCACAACAGAATGGATAGGCAAGTTCTGCATACCAAAGTAAGTAAGTCACAGGTATGGGTATTATTGCAGTTTAACCACAAAAAAGTCTTACACCAATTTCGCTCTGTATGGAGCATACAAAGGTATTAGGCTAGGTAGGGATTTTGTTGTTAGAAGAAAAAATCTACAATTATGTCTGATGGTATTATTTGAATTTAAGGCATTAATTAGGGTATTATTACAGTTTAAGGCAAAGAAGGCAAACAACATTAAGGCAAACAGACAAATCTTACACCTATTTTACCTTCATGAAGCACACAAAAGGGCCAGGTTTAGCTAAGTTAGGTTTGGTCATGCTTTTGTGGTTTGCTATAAAACAAATAGAAAGCAATTGGAAAATTTTCAAAACAAGTACTTCCATTTTTTTCTTTAACTGAGTACATATAGTTTCTGTAATCGGGCTCCATAATCCAGACCATTCATCCCCTCTATGTTTCTTGGCCACCTTCTCTGTACCAATTCTGGATGCTTTAAATCCCCAATGTAACCTGTGTTCGGTTGGTTATTGGAGTTTAGGGGCGCATCGAATACATTGGTCATGCAGCGACCTAAACCTGTGTTCCAAACACATGATGAAAACTCCAAAAGTGGCCTGACATGAGTAATGTATAGTGTTTTCATAGATTCAGGAGTGGCATAAAGTACAACTTAGCAGGTTGCTGGCCAGGCTCCTAACTTTCTGTACTATTCTGTCAACATGTTGATGAAATCTCAAGTTTGTATCTACTGTGATGCCCAAGTCAGCATGGACCTCAACAAAGCTCACATGAAATCCATCCAGATAATAATTTGTGTAAGGACCAAAATTTTTTAGTCATATGAGCCACAGTATAAAACTGCACATTTCTTGGCATTCATTGCTAGCCCCCATGACTTGGCAGTACCAACCAGAGTATCTATATCTTTTTGACCCAGTGAAATGCCAGCCAGCAGGTCTGAGACAGATTTGTACTTAAGTTTCAAGTATATTTTTAGGTCATCTGCAAAAACCTTGATGGTGGTGGTGGATTGGAGTTTAGGGGCACATCAACATCTAGGGTCATTTTGTGCCCAGCAAAAACCTTGAATTGAGACTGAATATCATGAGGTACATAGTTCACATAGATCAGAAATAACACAGGACCTAGCACAGAGCCTTGAGGTACTCCACACAGAACATCCCTAGGTTTGCTTGAAGACCCAGAGACAAGCACTTGCATTTTCCTCCACAGATAAAATTTTTAATCCAGGTGGGGAATGTCTCTGAGATCCCTAAAGCTCTCAATTTTGTCAGTAGTAGCAAATGATTAACAACATCAAATGCCTTTGAAAAATCAAAGAAAATTACATCCACCACATCCCTCATCTAGCCAGGTAGAGACAATCTCATATGTTAGAAGTAACTGATCCTCTATGGAATGTCCACTCCGGAAGCCAAATTGTCCTTGGTCCAGCAAATGATGGACCTCCAAATATTCTGTAAGCTTCTCAACAATTATATGTTTAAGAATTTTGCATGAGACAAAAGTAACACTCACCAGGCGATAATTTAGTGGATCATGCCTAGAGCCCTTTCTCTCACCTGATTGGCTCCCCAAATTATTGAGCATCACTCACCCAGAGACGAGTTCTGTGGCTGATGAAGGGGAGCACATGTAATCCCTTTTTAAAGATTGGGATTACTTGTGAAGTTTTCCAACTGTCAGGAAGACTTCCAGTAGAAAGGGATGAGCTAAAATTATAAACAATGGTTTTACAAGCTCCTCATGGCAGGATAGAATTAATTGAGGCTGAACCCCATCAGAGCCCATGCTGGAGGACCCATCCACCTCAATCAAAATTTTGAACACATCAGCTATAGAAATATTGATGCTCTGCAGCACAGCTTCAGTGGTTTGGTGTGGGGCTGGGTTTGCTAGTCTACCTGTGAAATATATTGAGCTGAGGGTGAAGTGTGAAGTATTTGTGTTTAGTTGGCTATCCTTGCACTGAGACCAACAGTGAAAGGAAAGTGCATCACACCTGTGAGTTATGAGAGATAAAGCTGAGCTCATCATCACAACTCCCTGTCTTGTGGTTCCATCCATTGTTCACTTCTTTGTTTCTGTTTTAATGTGATCAAATATGATGATGTATATTACTTATGGGCATTATGTAGGTACTAACTAGGTACATATGATTTTCCCATCAGTTTCAGTAAATAGATTCCATGCATAACAAATAGCATGTCCATGAAAATGTACTCTGGAAGAAATCTGTTTGCACTTTGACTCCAAATCTGGAAAGTAAGCTTCCCACTCCAGTGGTTGACAAGACAAATCATACACACATTTAGCTTCATAAAACAAACAGATGTGTTAAGTTAGGCTAGGTTTGACTAGGCTAATTGTTTTTGTTTAAGTTGCAAAATTTTATTTTTTTAAACCAAATTTAAGGAAATCATTTTGTTACAAAATCAGCTCACATTACACTTAGCAAGGCTGGGTTAGGTTTTACCCATACAATTTTAAAACAACATATTGCTTGATGCTTTTATAATCTTCTTCCCATTTTGTATCCAATGGAAGGGGAAGCTACCTACATAGGTTAGGTTGTTGCATTTATTATATTTTATACATTTATTTGATGCTATTACCTAAATCAAGCCCTATGTTTTGGTATTATTTTCTCACAACCTAAAAAGTAAGCATTTCCACAGAAAATAAGACCTAGTTACCTATTATGTTAGTCACATTCATACACATTGTATTGGAAGGATAAATTCCTAGAATTCATAAAGCACCTTAAAGTAAAAATTTACCCTAGCGTTATTCACGTTTAAAGTAACCATGAGGAAAGTCGTACACACATTTTGCATCAACACAGTACCACGGCGCTATTGGAGCACTTTGAAACATAAGTTGAAACAATTTTCGTGAGCCTAGGACCTGTTTGCTTGTCCTCGTGGTCATTTTTCAATAGTAAGTGCAAGGTGTCCACACTACCACCAACGTTACACAAGCATAAACATAAGTCCATGATATGCATCAAACCCTACTTCCCGTCTCAGGAACCACATACCACAGCAACCCATACAAACCACCATACACACCAACACTGCGACTGGACGTCCTTGAAAGTCAGCTTCGTGCCCAGGCTTCGTGTATGAAGAGACTCAAAATAAAACAGCGAATACGTTTCCATGACGTCACGAAGAAAATGCAGACAGGCCCCTGTCAATGTTTATTGGCAGCCGGCGACGTCAATAGACGCTGATTTGGGTTCAGCAGGTTATCACGGCAGCATGCAGTGGTACTTTTCCGTATACGTTCCTGACTAGCAAGTACACGTGATAGGTATAAATTATACGTCATCTGAAAGCTTGTTTCACGGTATTTCGATAATCATTGTAGGATTTTACATGGACCTGTTAGTTATCGTGTAAGATGGTGTTATTTAGATCCATGCCATATCCATCGACACTATTTAACTTAAGCTTTGCCCAGGCCCCCAGTCTCTTCCTGGCATAGGCGGCGGGCCACCGAGGGTGGGATAGGAAACAGGTCCCCCTGAAGATAATCATTTTGACCCTACGGCATTGCGTTGCAAATGTTGAGCTAAAAACTAACGGTTGCACTTCCACCTGCCACCAGTACCCGCCGACCAACATTAGTCCCTGCTCTTCCAAGTGTGCATTTAATCACGGTACGTTATTATTAAGGTAACAAAACCAACAATTGTGCATCCTGCCGAACAATTAGCTGACTTGACCCGCGTTAAAGTCAGAGCGATGCCATATCTAAGTTCGGCTCCACGCCTCTCACGATGCACGGCGAACACACGTCACCAGGACTGAGATAAGCATTGCTTTGACAGGAGCGGATGTTGGCTAAAATATTTCGCCAGGCTAAAGCAGAGGTGAAAAAAGTGTTCAGCCTGTCACCTACAGAATATAGAACACCACCAGGCTGTCACATGTTGATAGCTGACATCAAGTATGCATGTTTGATAGTATGCATGTGTGTGAGCGCGAAATATCGACCATGCCGATGAAATGGAACAAAGAAGAACGCATACTATGATCCATATATGATCTCCAATTTGTCCATATATTATATTGTCCATATATGATCTCCAATTTGTTCAATTATATACGATCTTCAATTATTAATTAATATGCCAAATTACAACACACACTATAAGCTAATCTTGCTTCTATGGTGCGTATCCATCAATATCCATCTATGGTGTATATTATTGTGGTTTAATGCACTCACAATATGTTGTGCACACATTTTACTTAGCAAAGCAAAACCACAGGTTAAGCTAGCTTTTATTGTGCAAATATGCTCAATGTATGTTAGACAAAAATATGTTTCAAAGAGATCAGACCAGGTTAGATATTTTAACCTTTGTATTATTGAACACACAAATTGTGCCTATATTGAAGAAACAATTTAAAAGGGAGTATGGTAAACCAGGCCAGACTATTTTAGATATTAAACAATAATGACATGCTATTTTTCTTTCTAACTAAGCACTTCTAAGGGTAATCAATGGTCACATCATCCTAATCATGCGAATACACATGGTATTACAATATGCTGTTCTCCAAATCGAGTGACTCATTGAAAATGAAATTCACCAATACACATTGAATTCCCTTTTACAAGAAGGAAGTCACTAAAGCACCAATGTCAATGGCAGAGTGTCATAGGTCATGTTTTGCATTAGTTTCAAGTATTTTTTTAAACCTCTTGGTCAATGCAGCACGTTCTGCTTATGGCAAAACATGGGCCCTGACACAAACAAAAAAAACCGTGGGAGTGACGAGATCAAATTATTAAAATAAAGGCTCATATTGGAAGAACCAAAATATTTGTTGTCATGATAAGGATTACATAAGCCTGCAGTGTGGGAAAATGGCAGAAATAATATGTTAGACTGAGAAACGAGTAAGGTGTTACTTCAGTCAGGTATGACCAAGGTTGGGTTTATGTCTTGGAATTCTGGAATTGGAGAGGAAAATTATGTGGCATTACAGTTTGGCATAGAGCAGAGGACTTTGAGGACTTTTCTTCTAATCTGAATCCCGGATTATGAGAGGAAAATTGTGTTGCATTCCAAGTTGGAGAATGATGTGAATTATTTCTGCCATTTAAAAAAAAAATCGCACTTTTCAAGGTCATGCTCCGTGTTTAATGCTCCCATGATCATGACCAAACATCAAGGAGACCGCAGTCATTGACAAACTCAATTCCTCTTTTGGACAAATGGAGTGGAAGATTTCCTGGAGATAAAATAATATTTTTCGCGGCCAACATCACAGACAAAACTATCTTTGCAATACTTGTCATGACTCTCGTCTCTCAGAGACGAAACACCACCTACGCAAACATACACAAGTTCAGCTTCAACAGCGCTTTGCTACTTATTAGGTAGATACGTGCACACTGAAACCAGCCTTGAAAACAAACTGCGCCAGAAAACGGAACTGTTGCACTGTTAAAAATGAAAACACGCTTCGTGTTTTGGAAGTATGTGCAATTTTAACACGGCACAGCCGGTGATTGGAACGCGGCTACAACGCGTTTCAAAACGCGCCTACGCCGTGCAACCTACTTTTAAAACACGCCCATTGATAATTCAAAAGCGCGTTCCAGGCGAGTTCCAGAAGTAGGCTGTAGGGTGTAAATATTGCACATACTTTCAAAACTCGGACGTGTTTTTACTTTCACCGCCTCAAGGGCTACTTCTAAAACACGGACGGTTTATCACTTCCTTTTATTTTCAAAGTGCTGCTGCAACTCTTTACGATACAGACAGACAGATGGTCAGAGATGGATGGTCAGAGATGGACAGGGAGAGGGACAGAGACACAGCCTACAATGTTCACAGTGTTCAAAACTTACTCATTTTTTTCTGAACCGCAATCGGTACGGGGATCCCGCTATGAATGTTCACTACACGGGTTGCCAGGACAACCGCCACCCTCCCACACCCCCTTTTTTTAATCAGTGGAAGCTTTTGGTGGAATATTGGGAATGCCACACTCCACAGCAGCAACATATCAACTAGGTCCACGTCACTTCTGTCCAGCACCACCATGTCACATCCCTCAATCATCAGAACATATGCATTGCCCTGCACCCTGAAGCAGGGCTTGCTGGTACTGGGGGTCTCGTCTTCATCACCGATCACTTCTGTGATTGTGTCTCCCAGACACTCGCAGAATACTTCGATCTTCTCGTCGTCTGCAAGGACAAGGAGTGGTTTGGAGAGTCGGATATGAATGGAGGTAGAGGATGTGAATAGAGACTTGGGAGACCTCCAGCACTTTTCACATACGCCTTGCAACTGCATTCGGTGGATAAAAACTGAATCACATTTGACCGGTGTGACAAGTTTATTTACACACGTTCCAGGTTTTTATACCAGAACCGAATCTTCAGAGGTTTTGCATTCAAAATCACTTCTCATGTTTGGGGCTTCTCAGGGATAACTCCCTTTGTCACTGGGTCACTGGCTATCCACTAGGACATCGTTGGAGTTCCCGTATAACATAATCGTGCTAGCATTTGAAAGACAATGCTACGAGTGGGGATAACATTAATCATAATGACGAGTATCACCCCAACCATTACCCACCCATTGTATATTCCCTACATGATTCGCCTACGTCCATCCGCATCAGCAGTGGTAAGACCTCGATACAGAGAAACAATACGAATACGAATTTCACTATACTTAGGAGCAAATTATCTGCGGAAACCGCAAGGTTACGAAGTTAAAACATTGGAAGGTACACGACAGCTAACAAAAACTTTGGGGGAACATATCGGAGGCGTCTGGATGGAAACCACATTAGCATCCTAATACATTTCTTACAATCTGGTATCGACAATGGTTCAAAATCGTATTTGTTCAAAGCGTGCATTTTTTTGCGACATTGGTCTCAGGAAGCAACATGACAAGGCGAACCGAGATAGATCAGGACAAACAGACTGAAAATTCACACCTCCACATCCGGTTTTCGCGACGACGGCGTCGAGCAGCCTTTCGAGCCGCAGGCGCATCTCCCGATAGAGAGCGCTGTCATCGGTAGCGGGCTTGCCCAGGACTCTGCATATCTCCTTCATCATCTGCGACAATTGTTAAAAGGTCTCAGTAATTAAACACATTAACAGAATGACCAGAAACATTGATAACGGTCACAACACCAATTGTTTCGCCAGTGCGGGACTATGGTTTTCGCATGTTCGTGGCTGTGTGTGTACTAAAGGTAATGTTTGAAGTTATGCCAACGAGTATGCACACGTAAATAACTATAAAACGTCGGTTGGATATCTACGATACGAGACTTCACATCTCGGCTCCCCACGGCACTGTTTGGTCATAAAACAATGGACGACACTGAGTGCCACGAAAGGGGATGGCACCTGCACCTCAAATAGGTGCCACAATCGCAAGCAACGTCACAAAGTAGCGATAAAGTATTAAGGTATTTGCTTATTAAGGTATTTGCTAAATACTAAGCTCGCGAGAAACCTCATCTCCTTTAGGAATTATTTCGCCTGATTTCACTGTTCCCAATTCAATTCCAAAATAAGCACCTATTTTATATCCAGGCCTTTGGTTGACGTTCCAATACTTATCTATCAATTGTATTTCCAATACTTGTATTTTCAATTGTATTTTCCAATACTTCCAGTACTATTCCAATACTTATCCCATTTGTTTTTTAACTTATTTTTCACAGGCCGTCCCCAACCAACAGATCCACGTCTGGACAAGCGAGAGCTAGATGCAGATTATGGGGCGACCCTGCTGGGGGAGCACGACCAGTTACGGCGACGAAGCACTTTTGGACTTACTAAACTCTACACTGTACAATTGCTCACATCATACAATTGCTGTAATATCTGGCTACCAAAAATGCCAGTTACCTTTGCTTCAAGTTGTAAAAGGTTTCGAGACTTGTGCTCATAATGAAGATTATCATTGTAATGGTTAGGATTTGTGACCCACCACGCCACACTACGTAAAAAAAGAATGCTTAAAAAATTAAATATGGACCACTCCAATCAAGATCGCTCCTAGTTAGTTGCCCTTTGTCAAAATATACAGCGAAATACATATCAATTGCAGAAAAACGCCGCCAACACCCACCTCACTGCGATTCAGAAGTTGCGGATACCGCTTTTTGAATCTTCGCATAGTCATCCCATGCTTGACCAGACTATGACGCCGCTGAGCGAAGGTGGTGTTCATCAGAACGGTATATGCCTCGTCGTTGGGATCCAGGCCCTTCAAACTGTGCAGGTCGATCATTTGGTCCACTTCATCGCGGATCAACTCCGGCAGGTACTCTGGAGAAAACGTTTAAATTGCATCAGACTTCATCCTCTGACTGCGCCATCAGACCATGTAGTAGCCTACCCAAACAAATCGCACATTATTACATAGTACATAAATCTGGTCCAAAGCGAGACAAACACGAAATGCAACTTATCTCGAAATAATGAAGCACACCACAAATATAACTGCTCAAACAAACAAAAAAGTTGTAGTAATGCAAGAGAAAAGCTTTGAAGGGATGACAGCTCACTAGAGTGAGGGGTGCAAAATGACGGTAGCATGTGGGTCTTCTGACAGTATGTAGAAACACAGGCTGTGCAAGAAGAAGAAGAACCTGGGGGTTCTTTTACGACGCATTGAATCGCTAGGTCATACAGCGTCGCCAACCTATCATGCGGAGGAGCCCAACATGGACAGAACACCGAAGCCAGGTTACCCTAGGTTGCTCGACAACATTCCACTGAACCTACTGAAGTAAAGCTCGCTGAACTTGTGTATCGGTAAAAATGAAACGTATCAGTAAAAATGTACCATCTCGAAGACAGCCAAACATGACATGCCTGGGAATCCTTCGAACTCTTTCGGCGCATGCTTCATCCTCTTGGGGCAGCTGTCGTCGCCTCCTCCATCACGGCGCCGAAGATTTTTGAATTTGCCGATAATCTTGGATTTGACGTAAGCCTGGTACATCAAAGCATATTCAGTTTTAGTTTTTTCGTCAGTCCAAGCTCAGCAGGCAAGAGCAGTGACACCTTGACCCCACATTACACAAACTGTGAAATGTGCATTACCATCAGGGGTGTGGTCTAGCTATTATCTAGGTCTCATCGATCTATTAATTACGAATGAGGGCCCAAGCGGGTCTACTCTCGTGAGACTTCAATTCACCGAAGCGCCACATAGCCTGGTCAGACCATCGCCATTATAATGTCATTAAGATGCCTAATCTGTTTTCTGTAGCCACCGCACTGCTCCAATTTTCAAGTATTTCAAATGAATGAGCATTTCATGATACGAAGCTTAGTCTGCTATTTATTGTATAGTGATCTTGCGCTCGTAATTAGATCTGCTTTATCCCACCCCTGTGTTGGCCTTAGCTTACTGCCATTGTGCGCCGTCGTACCTGCCAGGCGAATTACATCGATTTTTATCGTGGCTCACCTACTGAACTGATAAAAGCTGCAACTATTTGTGTCAGCTGTATATTAGGCATAAAAGACAAGTTAGTACAATATTTTGACTAACCTTCCGTACACTTTACAATAAACATATCCCACATTATGCCATTTCGAGAAACAAATATATTCGTGTCAAGAAGCAATTTATGACACCGACTCAACATATATTTCTTCCCCTTTAAATAGAAACAGCTTAGCTCAGTAACGTGATAACTCACATGTGCCTGTCCCCTCGTCATGGCATATCCCAGCCCGGGGAACATATCGAGCAGACCGTCGGCGAGTTCACCGTACCGCCGACTCGACGGTGACCTGAAGGAAGATTGATGTTAACCGCTATTGAAGAATCTATATTTAGAAACCTTCGTCAACCAGGCGTTATTGAGGTTGTGACTTCCCAGACCACAAGAACAACATATGAGTAGCACGCTGAAATTAACTGCTGTATATGAATTGTGTGATTGTATATGAAGTTGTGAAGTGTTTACCACACAGTCCCATCATTTTAGCACATCTTCAAAACACGATATGAGAAACCACAAGTCAAGAACGGTGCGCAATTTAGTTTCGAATGGGAGCAAGAAATGTAAAAGCTAACTTCTCAGAACCTACGAAATATCGTTACGATTTGGGCTTCTTGTGTCATTTCAGGTGTGAACAAGATCGAGCTCATGCCCACTCGATTTTTGTGTTACACTTACGTCTTGACATCGAATCATCAAACATTATATCAAGACTCACTTTTAATTGACAGGGATTACCAATTTCATTAAATTAGCATTACAACAAGAACATACCATAACGACACACCACACTGGGAATATAGGTAAAAAACATTCCTTGTTGTGCAAGTTATCACAAAATGTCGATCGAGGCATCCATGGTGGGATGAATCACCAAGAAACCGCAACGACAACGGCATGGATCATAGGTGACTCACACATTGTCAGTCACATTCCGAATGCAGGTCATGTCAGGTTACAAGGTCACCCCACCAAGCATATTACCTACTAGTCAAGGCACGCATGGCAGAAAGCATACGTCGTGAGTGGAGTGTTTCTTTTCAAGTCAAATTATGTGCGTGAATTGTGTCTTCGAAGAAGGGCCAAGCCTGAGGAAATAGCAGACCAGTTCGTGACTTCGATTTCATTCAATGAGCATCTGGCTACTTTTCACTATATTCAATCGAAACTATGCTCTGTGCAACTCTCCACAACATTGAATACATCAAGTGTGACATTATGGCAACTTACTTGGTGATGGCCGACTGGAAGTCGAATATCATGTCTGTCATTTCACTCCACTCATCCCGAGACAGATCAGGTTGGTCGCTAGACAGTTTCTTTCGGAGGCCCCTTCGCAGGCCCGAAATGTCGAACATCGGGCTGCGCAATCATTAGAACATATCAATTCCCCATGGTATTGAACTAACCCGGCGCGCACCGTCATTTACTGGGACCAGGACGGCATGGATAGGTGTTTATCATACTCACTGATCCATTAGGATTTAAAAGGTGGGATAGAACAAATTACCGCGTTAAAAGTACGCCACTCCCATCTCGAAACGCTATCTATGAACGTTGAAGTATCCGTTACTACTGAACGTATCTATGGACGTTTAGGCTGCCGAAAACGAAACTACCGTTAATATAATGAGCTGTTCCAAACAATGCTATTCTTGCTGAACACCTAAGTCGAAAGGTAATAATGTTGACTGACTTCAACTAAATGGCAGGCGACGACGAAAAAACAGGTTTCGCATGCATAGAAATGCTGCACCACTACAAGGGCGACACAAATTACAATACAAAGACACAAATGATACATAACACTTTTGCTGTGTCATGGAAGATGGACCGGTACAAAATGAAGACCTGGGTACTGGAGACCCCACGAGACCACAGAAACGCTTGCGACAGCCAATACAGGGCTTAGCTCCAATGTGTGGTGCACACCACGAATGTCCAAACGTGAGCACGCAACACTAGGTATGGAGGCTCAGGGTTCTATGAATTATTGCATTCGTGATATTGCATTGGCGCATTTTTGCGTCAGTAATGGTAGTACAGATAATAAAATAAATGAAACTCAGCACATCACTCACGCTTAACTTCAACACACCACAGGGCTGCATACCTCACACCCGGCGAGACCCCAGCACTCGTCGACGCTAGCACCATGTCCGTTGGCTGGGACTTTTGGTGATCATCTCCCACCGACTCAGATGGGCTGCAAATAAGTCCGTATCAAACTAATTTTAAGTTTTAGTTGTGGAGGGTATGATCCTACTTACGTGTGAGGAGTTGTAACTTTCACCTCATCGTATTTATGGAATCTTTCATGGGATAATATTGTCATCAGCTATAAAGCATCGTCACTACAGTTTAGTTGATGCCCTTGCGTTTTATTCTGTTTTTTTTTCTTACACAAAGAACTAAACTGTGAATCAGAGGGCTCGTGCTCGAATCAGCTAACCGGGCCCAGAGTCTCCGAAATCTAAGCAAGCACATTACGATGGCCAAGCAAACCCTATGAAGCGATAATTTATTAATCATATGAAGATTTGAATCCATAAGAAACCATAATCAACTGGCAATGAAGCATAACACACATAGAGTAAACATGTTTTAAAAATCACGGACGGTATAATCTGGGCATCCATGTAGGTAAAATGACCAATTAACACTCGGAACACGACATACCGACAAGCTTGAGCTAAACTGGTCAAAAGCTGGCAGGGCATTATCAAAGTGTGTAGCATTTCGATCTTCCACAAGCGTCCCTAGACCATGATACTTGTAGGTTCAAAACCCGTACATGGAAGCTCAGGGTTTGATTAATTATTGCACTCGTGATGATATTGCATTGGCGCATTTTTGCATTAGTAATGGTGGTACAAAGGATAAAATACGTCAAGCACAGCACATCACACAAGCTAAACTTCAACACACCACACGGTTGCATACCTCACACCCGGCGAGACCCCAGCACTCGTCGACGTCCATGTCACCATGTCCGCTGGTTGGGGCTTTGGGTGATCATCTCCCACCGACTCAGATGGGCTGCAAATAAGTCAGTATCAAAATATTTCAAGTTCTAGTTGTGAAGGGTATGGTCCTGCTTACGTGTGAGGAGTGGTAACTTTCACCTCATCATATTCATGGAATATTTCAAGGGAGAATATTGTTGCCAGCTATAAAGTATCTTCACTACAGTTTAGTTGATGCTCTTGCGTTTTATTCTGCTTTTCTTACACAAAGAACTAAACTGTGAATCAGAGGGCTCGTGCTCGAATCGGCTAATCAGACCCAGAGTCTCCGAAATCTAAGCAAGCACATTGCGATGACCAATCAAACCATATGAAGTGATAATTTATGAATCAGATGCAGATTTGAATCTATAAGAAACCCTGATCAACTGGCAATGAAGAATAACACAGAGTAGACATGTTTTGAAGAATCACGGACGATATAAGTCAGACATCCATGCAGGTAAAATAACCAATTAGCGCTCGGAACACGACATACCGACGAGCTTGAGCTAAATTGGTCAAAAGCTGGCAGAGCATTATCAAAGTGTGGAGCATTCCCATCTTCCACAAGCGTCCCCAGACCATGACAATTATAGGTTCAAAATGTACCGGAAAAGTGCATGCAATGCCTGATTTTGGTCGAACATAGTATCAATATCTTACAATTGTGTTAATTGCTATTTGAAAAGTATCGATGCTAACACTAATCTCCATTGGTTTCGTGCTCGTACCTGCAAAGTATACCATGGGGCACGCAGAAGGCGCCTTCAACGACGCGAACGCGAGGCTTCTCACATCCGATGAGATCACCATCTTCAATTATGATCCACTCATTCCATTCCGGGTCGAACAGTTCAAGAGTTAGCTGAAAGAGGATGGGTACGGAATGACATGTACAGATAATGCAGAATGTACAAGCGCAGAATGTACAGATAACAGGAAACATAATCCTGGATAACGGATAACCAACATGACCCAATGTGGAATTGGGTGGAAGATGACGCGCAACTATGGCTTGTCTGAGCCGGAGCATATAGAACATCACATGCTTTTGCTCAAAAATCACAATTGCATGCAAGGTCCCTAAACTTTGAACACAGCACCAAACTTAAAACACTTTTCCACTCCTCCATCCAAATTTGACTATTTATTTTCCACTTTTGGCTCACCTGTGTTGCAACATAGCAATTCAGCTGAAAACATTCCATAATCAGGATACATCTTCTCAAAAATATGTTGCCACAATATATTCCAAGCCACACATCTCGGCTCCGGAGCCATAATTTGTTGTGAAGTACATTTTTAAGACTATCACAGACAGTAAGTAGCACACTTCTACTGACGTCGAATATCCTCACCTGTTGAATTCCATAGAACTGCGACACATCCTTTCGGAGAGAGGCCACTTCTGAGCACGTGAAAACACGCTTTCGACCGCCGAAGGCGACGAGCACGTTCATGATAGACATCTCCTGTAACCACATGTACATACTTACATATCTATATCTGTGGCTTGACGCCACACAGCACCGGCACTCCTAGAAATCATGGCCACCATGGTGAATTTCTGAATACGCCCTTGTGACAACTGGTTATTTGCAATTCTTGTAAATATAAAGTGATCTGATATATTCCCAAAATATTCAGCATATCCCCCAGGTGTGTATATAAATGTCCTCACCTAAAGGAATTTCCCAAACAGATGGTGTCCTTCACGTCGTACAGTAACTTGATGCCGCAGCTGGACAAACTGCTGTGATGCCGTGTTTGGCTCCTGCACGGTGTACACTCCCAAGGGGTGATAGTCAGCCATGCTTGTTTCAGGAACCATTAGGAAATGACGTGATCCAACAACTTCGAAGGATTGATAATGACCACTGAAGTGGATGACATTTAAGCCCTCCCCAATGAACCATTTTACCCCGTCCTCCTTCACACAAAAATACAAAACCTTGAGGAAGCACAATGCATTTTCTTTTTCATGATCATCGATGATCACGATATCACCAGAGGCATATTCAACATGACCGACAACGAGCTTCTTGGTATAGTACGCATCAAAGGAAAGATCCAAAGTTCCTTTCACCGCAGCAGCGACGACATGTGCTTCCACCCCATGGCTTGATTGTTTCCTACTTCTTAGTGCCACATCGTGTTCAACAGCCATGGCCTCTTGGTGACGTATTGCAAGAGTTTTGCATATATTGATTTTGTTTCGGCACCTCGCAGAGATGTTCTTAAAAACCATGTGCTTCGCCTCGAATCGCATCGTCCAAGCGGCACGCAAAGACCCGATCTTCCGTGCCCAGTGTGGATAGTGTAACATGTAGTGAAATTTCGGTTTGAGCCTAAAGTCAGGAAAGTTGATTTTGAACTGCAGTAGCCAGTCTTCAATCATTTTCTGCATGAGATCAATTGAACCAATTGGCACACTTGGTGCCACCACAACTTGCACTACGGCTAGTAGGTCCATTAGTACATTCCACTCTGCAAGGCCATGTGGAACCAAGTGACCGATCATGAATGGTAGCAGTCTCAGAAACGTCCAGCATTCAGAAAACGTAAAATGTAGCTTAATTGCTCGTCCACACACACGGACACGTAGCGGTTTGTTCGCTTTGTCCGGTGCACAATATTCGAAGTGACCCATAATAGCATTTAGCTTGTTGACTGTGAATAGCCTGAGTTTCAAAACAAGGCAAGTCAAAACTAGGCTGATGACATGGGTAACGACACCACCCTCGAACAAGTCGTGAGCGATATCTGGAGGGAATTTTTCGGTGACGTGGAAGCTCCTGAGCTCATCGAATGCACACGGGCGCTTTATCCCAAATGCTGCACATACTTCTGGATCACAGTCTGATTCCAGAACGGTTTTCAAATGGATATCGTACTCTTCAGTAGTACGGGGTGTCAGATCTGATACTCGAAGCTTACTCTGGAAGTCTTCATTTCCTGCGTGACAAAAACGGCACGGACGAGCACCACTTGAGAAACATTCTTGGTACCCTGCCATTTTATGTGCGCCGAGATTGTCACACGCTATATATGCAATCCGACATCGTACTCCTTCCCCACTTGCAACCTCACCCAGACATTCATTTTCAATGCTCTTCAAATCATCGATCAGTGGCTTCAGAAGCATTTGCAATCCATACGAGGAAATCATGGTTGATGGAATTAGCATTACAAGGTAAATTTGGTCGAGACCAGACTTATGTGTGGCTCCCATGATGCTGAAGTAAAGTGCAGCAACCTCGTACGTTTTGGATTTCCCACGCAAGGGATTTGTACATCCAAATTCATCAAAATACAGGATAATTTCGATATCCGACCCACTCTGCCAGTTGCTTGTTACATCATGTTTTAGAAGTAGCCTCAGTTGCTGCAATATGGGAACATACTGGTACACATCACGACTCAACCCGCTCGGAGATATGGACACAGGACATACAAAATTTAGCTCAGTGTGGCAATACTTATTGAGCTTGTATGACGAACCAAATTCTTCGGCTGCCTTGTAAGCTGTCAGCTGTTCATGTGGCTGCGATTCATGTCCAAGAATTCCTGTGGCTTTTGTTTCAGAATACTCTTTGACCGAATGCTCAATAATATCTTGAAGTTTTCCAGCGACATACGAGATCGCTGACTTGGGAACACTACACCGAGTCTGAAGTTCTAAGAGAAAGTTGCCAACCATATGTCGCCCTGAGCCAGAGGCAGAGCCATCCATGTTTGGGGGATTGCCAACTACAGAAGCACAACTGATCCTTGTGCAAGGAGTTGATGGGCCAGGTTGTTCTGGGTTTTCATCAGAACATTCTGCTCTGAATCCACTGAACGGTTCACTTGGCGCTGAATGATGAATGGCTTTAAAGTGTCTCAGCCACGTTCGCACCCGCAAAAAGGTTTTCTCACAGCATGGGCATTGGACTTTGTCTTCACTTTCTGTGGTGTCTTTAAGATGCCTTTGCATATGTCGTCCAAACTGTTCTGGGGCTATTGCTTTAAATGAACACAAGCAGCAGGATAAAAGCATTTTGTGCTCTGACCTCGCTCGAATTACCTGAAAAAAAACGAACAACTGATAAGCATGCTAATTACTCATTGTACAATAGTTTTTTTTTTTTAATGGTGATCTTTTCCCAGCTTTGTGAGTACTTCAATTGAAATATTTACAGAGCTAGATTGGAATGGCCGTATTCAACTTTGGCTCCATGCTAAACACTACATCTGAAATTCAGCTTCCAATCACAATACCATGATGCCTTGTATGTGGGAATTGAAAGTTAATATTAAATTGGCATTGTTGGCAGATCAACATAAGACTTCCTTAATTGCAACTGACATCAGCATCACACTAGTTCCTGATTTATGTGCACACTGTCACACAGCTTCAGGTGTTTTCAGTTTCTAATACCCCACGCAAATAATGATATTTCATCCCTGTTTTCTTATTTGTAGACTCAAACATCAACAAAACTGCAAATATGAATGAGGCAAAAAATGGTATATATCCACTGTCATCCTTTTCTACAAATATTGGGTATTGAACATGCTCTTAAGCTTGGTGCAGAATTTCTTCGGCTCATTGGATACAAAAACCTTCAACCTGTTATCGTGTATAACGCTTAAAGTTTCACTAACTGAAATTGAACCATAACTGGATTTATAAAATATGAACCTAGGCTTACCGGTAAATGTATGCTTTAGTTGGTTTTCTGAATCTTTGGAATTTATCATTCTCATGCAATGCTTATGAAGGTGACTATTGTGCAATGCTTATGAAGGTGCAATGCTATGATGGAATCGTTCATTTTCTGTGCAAATGCTTACTTTTCAGGTTTTATGCAAAATAAGAACAAAAAATGACTCATTTAGGTAGAAGAACATTCAATGAAATATAGACAAATATGCAGCATAATTTAATCTACCCTATCCTAACCTCCCGTTTGAGAAAAACTTCGCTACCTATGTCTTGGAATATTAGAATCTTGAATGTCCAGTGCATACAAGATGAAAGGAACATACATGTTATGACAGATATAACCATAGTTCAATACCCATTGTGCAACATATAGGAACCATTAGCTGCCACTAAAATGTATATATATTTGGCATGACATGAGCCTTATTTTCTGCTCTCTAGCCCTGTGCTAAATAAAAAGAAGGTACGGTATTTTGTAGAGTAAGTGGGATGTATCTGAAACGTAGGTTATCATAATTAATCTTTTTTTAATTATCTCTGTTTCAATATATGCATGTCAGAGTTGCTCCAGAACTTCAAGGGCAACATTAATGTGCATTTTGATGGAAATATCCTCCTTTCCAACTATGATGCTTTTGTTAACTTTTGTCAGCATGTGGTACAAATACCTGCTTGTAATGATGGAACATTAATCATATGTGTGGTTTTCCCTTATTCCAAAATGGTGTGGGAAAAATGGGCTGAAATATGTCTGTGTACATTCCTGTCAATATTATAAGCCTCAGTACACTGAGTATTCAATTTCAGGTCAATTCCAATTGTGGTTTCATCCCTTCAGGGAGGGAGTTGGTCATCCTGTTGCCTCACTCTGGGATCACTCATGGTCAGGGCTATCGACAGGCCTTCATGGCTGGTGCAGGGGAAAATTCAAGCTTTTTATCAAGATGTCTCAAAATGTTTGCTTCAAAAAAACCAAGGAATCAACAACTTTAAGCTGCAGTGTTTTGAGGTTGTAGGAGGAACTGTTCCTACTGTTCGCAACCACTTTCCCTTCCCCAACAACAGAACCACCTATATTTCATGAGCTGGATTTTACATTGTAAGTATAAGTAACCCCCTTTCAGTGATTAAGACTCGGGGTTCACACATCACCGATGGAGTAGCGTGAACAGTGGCGTACCTGGTATTTGCATGCGGGAGCAAACAAATTTCAAAGTGGCTCAAGCAAAGCTGATACAAACAGTCGCCGGATTTCGGTCAGTATATTTCATAGATACCCATTGTTATCTTATACTGAGATAAATAGGAACAACTTATCAACTTACTCCGCTCCGGAAGCTCAGTTGGTCTGGGCGCTGGTATGTACTGGTCTCCCCTGTCCTGGCAACACAGGATTCGAGTGGCTTCAAGCGCTCGCATTTAGCCCCGGCCCGGAGTGTCAGTTTGTTGGCCCAATAAAGTGTCAGCAACTGGCCCAATAAAGCCAGGGACGAGTTAGCGTGCGGCCGGGTCGGTGGATTGATGGCACGTTAAACTTTTGACCAAAATTCTGAAGTTGAACTAGAATTAGTGGATCAGGTTGTGGTGCCAGGGTTCACGCAACAAGCTCTGCTTAGCACTAGAACCCTGGTTCCTTAAGCCACCCCATAAACAAGTAGGACTAAATGTATCATTAAAAAACTTAATTTGGCGCTACAAGATGCCAAACCCATCACCTTCGTTCCTATGTCAGTGGATTTCAATCTTCTCTCTCCTGTTAAAATACTAACGAAATTACCGGGAAGTTTTCATATATAGGACGGCCGGAATATATATATATATATATATATATATATATATATATATATATATATATATATATATATATATATATATATGTATATATATATATGTTCTTTTTCATTATTATCACATATTATTGGGGTGCAAAATTCATGAAGTTCACGGGAAGCCCCACATCGATAGGTCTCATGCTTCGTGGTACCCCTTGCTAATAAAAGTCTAAATTATTAGGGGATTGAGCCAGCATTGAGGGGGCACTTGCCCCTCAAGAATATGACAAAAAAAAACTCCCCTGGTCTAGACGCATATGAATACAAAATGGAAAACAATCCTCAAAACCAGCTGCATGTTCCATATCTACACATGGATGATAAGGGCGTGCTATTTCAATCAGCATCGGTACTTCCACCGGCAGCCTAAATGTAATGTTGGCGCATTTTCTTCGTCGGAGGGCTTCCACCTTCCCGTGGGAGGCTCATGCCCCTGGTGCCCCCTCCCTTGTTTACGGCCCCGAACAGAGTGGGAAGGAATTATGTTAGAACAGTTATCTCTTACTTACTCCTAGCCCTCCGTCCTGGCCGTGATCTTCAGTTGGCCTGCCCCATCATACTGCTTCTACCCGTGGCACCGCGCGATTCCTGCGGCGCTCGACATGAATGTAGTCAGCGTGGGTTCAAGCAAAAACTCATACTGCTAGGGGAAATAAGGGTCATATTCTGGGACAAACTTCTTCAAGCTTTCAAATGAACCTGATTTTGTCCAATTTTGGTGGTATTTAATATCGGAAATTTTGTGTGGAAAACACATAATTTTGGCTGGAGCGCCTACGGGACTGAACAATTGTCCAGCCCATGTGACGTCAACGGTTGCCAAACGGTATTGGAGGGCCCCGTGATGCAAACCACCGTGGTCTGCATCAATACGGACGTTTCGATACGGACCCCTAGAAATGCGCAGGATGTAAATTGTAATCCCCAGTGGAAGGCCATGCGTTGAGGCACCAGAGATGATGTGGGATCTGCGATAACAAGTTAAATGGTAAGATTGGACGGATATTTTTTAACGTTGTCTCTAGTTATTTTGGTTTGATCGTAAACGATGCTAGCGCCTTGCTTCGGGGAGTCTGTTTACCAAGTCTTCTCAGGTTTTCTCAGGTGATCTTAACGACATAGAAGATCAGTGCAACTGAGCCACAAGGGCCTTTCTTGGTTACACTCTGGATACAACCAGTTGCTCACCAAATGCGTCCATGAGCCCTTCCTGGAATACTGAAAAGCAAGCCCTCTATTCTTATGATGATTGTCGGTAATGTTTTTGAAGATGTTCTATGTGCTGCTACTGACAATGGTTTCTGGCAGCAGGTTCCAGTGTTTACCCTGTTGGTGAAGAAAGACTGTCTTAACCAGGGTGGGAATTAAAGCACTTATTAAGAGATTTCTTTCCCCCCGATGAGGCATCACCTCTCCGTGGTGGGGGGATTGCGTGCCTCAAGGATCCGGCGGCCAGACCACCAGGCGGCCGGGGAGAGGTCAGACTAAGAGTGCCTCACTCGTCCTTCCATCCATGCGTTCCCAGTCCAATCCCAATCTCACCCCCACATCCATGTCCTTCATCTGGCCCTGCAACACCAACTGTCCCTACTATGAGCAGGCAGGACAACTTCCCCGGTCCTGCCCACCAGCTCCGTTTTATCGGGGTAGCCGCGCCCCCTCGGCCCGTCCCCAGGGGTTGACGGAGTCCTGGAGGTCGAGGTCCCCCGTCGCACGGTGCTAGTTGTGGCGGGGGACCAACACACCTCTTTGGTCCTGATATCTCGGAGGGGCGGGCGGGCCTGTGGGGCCTCACGCGGGCCAAGTGGCTGGTCGCCCCGGGCTGGGGGCCTGGATTTCCCAGTGCCTGCCGGCCCGGCCGGCCGGGGTCCAGGGGTGGGCGGCGCTGGATCCTGGTCGGGGTGGTGAGCTTCTCTCTCCCGACCGGGTGATGGTGTAGCCTGCCCCGTATAGTTTCTCGTTCACCTGGCGTCCTCCCGTTCGCGGGATCAAAGCGTCCTCCCAGTTGAGCCCCCATGGGGTGGGGTGTCACGAGAAGCCGAATCGAATCATACTGTATGGAAAATCCTAATTTAAACTCAAATCCTGGGACTTCTCGTAAGGACCAGACTGGCCAAATCCGCGAGGGGTATGGGCGCGTGACCAATTGTAGTGTGCAAACCCATAGCTTTCGCACACTTGTTTTCAAAGCAGTGGAGGGATCAAGACCGCTTGCGACCTTATCGCCCTTCCAGCGTCGTGATGGTTGTGACAGATTTGGAACTATCCTGAGGTGTAAACGACTGAGAGACGGTGGACTTGAAGTAGAGTTCGGAAATAGTAAGGACGCAGAAGAGGCAATGACAGCTACTGAGTTTAAGTTTACGATTCGTAGCCATAAGGGGAGTCACGTGGGAGAGTGGCGTGAGGTGCAGCGGAGGAAGCTTCCCAACAAACCCTCAGCTTCCACATTGGCACCTACGTCAGCTATCCTTCCATCCACCAATACCAAACCGGCCCCAAGCCCCCCTCCCCCTCGTCTCCCAACTCCACTTCCACACCCTCACCAGCACCATCCTATGTACCCAAACCCTTGCCACCCACTTTCATTCAGCCGCCCACCTCCATCACCCGGGGACGTACAACCCGACGAGAGTCAGTCACCTCGAGCCCGGAGCCTGGGAGCCAACGCCATATCGTGACCCCTCCGCCTTCGTCACCAATCCAGAACGTGATGGGACCCCCGGAAGTCCCCCGCGTCGAGCCGGACACACACCGATTTCTCCCCCGACCTCGAGCCGTGTTGCAAAGCGGACCCTACTTGGGGCGGTGTCACCAACAGAATTGGGTATTTCACGCACGCGCCCACGACATCAAACATCCCCGGTTGCAAAACCTGCAACTGAGCAGCACTAGTTGGGATCGTCAATCTTAGTCGTCTTACCAACATTTCACATTTTCAAATTTTAATTTGAATGCCTCCTTCACATGGAATTTTACAATGGAACTGCAGAGGGCTGAAAACAAGTTTATTGGATCTCCAGGCCGTGACCAGCAACTACCTCCCAGCTGCCATCTGTCTCCAAGAGACGAAGCTGGCACCGGATGCCCGTTGCATTATTAAGGGATATTCTGTATTTCGAAAGGATATTCAGACTGACACCGTTGCGCACGGCGGCGTGCTTTTAGCCGTACACCACAGTATACCTGTACATGAATTAGTTTTGCAAACCTGTCTACAGACTGTTGCTGCTCGCATCAACTTGAACCAACGTGCACTGACAATTTGTTCTTTTGTGCTTGCCGTCGGGACTCTCTTCCTGCTGCAATCTCCATCTCCTAATGCTGGAACTCCCTCCTCCAGTTTTACTGTTGGGAGACTTTAACGCACACCACACCGTATGGGGATGTTTCGCCACAAACCCACGTGACCGCCTCTTAGAATCCTTCATTCACGACGAAGCCCTCTGCCTTTTAAACACAGGATCCCAGACACATATTGCCTTCACATCCGGAAATAAATCTGTTTTAGATCTAAGTCTGTGCAGCCCTCAGCTGGTTCAGCCTTTCACTTGGTCGGTGGCCGACGACCCATTGGGCAGCGACCACTTTCCTGTATGGTTGGCTTACCAAGATGAAGTAGTTCTTGGTCCGAGACCAAGGCGATGGAATTTAAAAAAGGCCAAATGGACCGACTTCGATAATAGACTCGAAGCAAATTTTTCTGCCAGTTCTCTCTGTTTCCCAAAATCCATAGAAGAATTTACCTTAGTACTCATCAACTGTGCTACTGATTGCGTCCCAAGAACTTCTGGTGCCCCCGACGTTCCCCAGTCCCATGGTGGACGGACGAGTGCGGAAGCGCCATTCGTGCACGCAAACGGGCATTCAGAGCATTAAATCAGAACTGTACCGACGAAAATCGCATGGCGTTTCTTCGAACCAGAGCCTCTTCTCGTCGAACTTGCCTGGAAGCCAAACGGGTATATACTTCCGCTCCTTTTTAAACACTCACCCACCGAACACCAGTCGCCCAAATATGGACGCGTATTAACAGGATCGCGGGAAAGTTCTCATCCACACCACTGCCTATGCTGCAGGTAGGAAGTCGGGTCGTCTCTGATCCTTCCGCCGTGGCTAATGAAATTGCACGTGCGCTATCGGAACGCATCCGAGAGGGAAGCTTTGAGCCACAAATCGCACGCCCCCAAACCCGCCACGAACGACCTCCAATAGACTTTTCAACCACCGAGATACTTTCATGCAACGCACCATTCACCGCGACTGAGCTGCTTTCCGCCGTGAATACCCTACGGAGTGTATCTGAGGGCCCTCATGAAGTGCACAACGACGTGCTGAAACACCTGCCTCCCAATGCGCTCCACGTGCTTTTAGGACTTTTCAACGGACTATGGGAAAGAGGAGGCTTTCCACCCTCATGGCGAAAAGCAACAATAATTGGGATTCTGAAGCCTGGCAAGAGTGGATCTGATCCAATACATTACCAACCCATCGCCCTCACCTCATCATTGTGCAAACTCATGGAGAGAATGGTGAACGTACGTTTGATGTGGTTTTTGGAACACCAAATTTCTTACAAACGCGCAGTGTGGTTTTAGAAAGAACCGATGTACAGTTGACCATATTTTATCACTAGACACAGTGATACGAACAGAGTTTCAGCGCAAACGACACATTGGCGCTGTCTTCTTCGACATTGAGGGCGCGTATGATACGACTTGGCGACGTGGCATTCTTCTGAAAGCTTTTAAGCACGGTATACGCGGACATATGGGGACATTTTTGCAAAACTTCTTAGCCGACCGATCCTTCTGTGTCCCAGTGGGGAATCGGCACTCTGATAGCTACCCATAGCCTAATGGTGTACCACAGGGCAACATTTTGAGCGTTCCCCTGTTCGGAATTATGATTAATGACATCGGCGACAACCTCCCATCTACCATCGGGCGATCATTGTTTGTGGACGACTTCGCCATTTGGTGTCCTGGTTCGAAGGTCCCATCCATGGAAAGGCAGCTCCAGTCGGCTGTAACACGACTACAGCGGTGGAGTTCGGCAAACGGTTTCGCTTTTCAACTGCTAAAACTGTCTGTATTCATTTCTGCTGGCGGCGACAGTGTTCCTGGGATCTACCGCTTAGCCTCTATATAGAGATCATCCCTTGCAAACCGGTGGTTCGTTTCCTTGGAATTCACCTGGATACGCGACTTTCGTACAAGGAACATTTTAAGGTCATACGTGAACAATGTTTTAGATCTATGAACATCTTAAAATGCATATCTCGTACTACATATGGGGCGGACAGGAGAACCCTGCTTGTCTTGTATAGATCCTTAATTCGCTCAAGACTGGACTACGCTAGTTTTGTGTATGACTCTGCAAGCGATTCCACCAAGCGTACTTTAAATACGATACACCACTCTGCACTGCGCATCGCTACTGGAGCATTCCGCACCTCGCCAACAGCGAGTCTCCTTGTTGAAGCAAACGAACCATCGCTCGCCATGCGCCGTCAGATGCTGGGCATGGGGTATGCTATCAAGCTGGCACAGTTTCCCGACCACCCCACATATCAAGTGGTCTTTTCACCTCATAACTCCCGTCTGTTTCAACACAGACAGCCTTCATATATGAATCCATTCTGTGTAAGAATTCGAGAACTACTCCAGGAGAGTGGGATCAGGCTGCGTGGTGTCCTCCGGACAACACAAATCAGAACTCCCCCATGGGAATTGACCTCCCCGAGTATTGATCTCTCTGTAGCTGAAACATGCAAACAAAGTACCACATACATAGAATTGCAGGCACGAGCCCTAGAAACCATCTGGTCGTACGAGGGATATACAGCCACATACACCGATGGCTGTAAAACTGATACAGGCGTCGGAAGCGCTTTTGTATGTGGTAATACTACTCGGGGTTTTACATAGCCACAACATGCATCCGTTTTCACAGCAGAACTGTTGGCTATTGCCAAGGCTCTTTCTTTTATCCAGGTAGGCGACGGAGATTTACACCTGATCTTGTCTGATTCTCTCAGTAGTCTTATGGCCCTGAAACGATTTAACCCCCCTAACCCCATGATACAAGACATACTGTTGCTCATTTCTTCCTTAGCTCGGGAGGGGGAAAGTGTGGTACTGTGTTGGATACCAAGCCCCGTCAGAATTATTGGAAACGAGCTCGCGGACGCTGCAGCTAAACGCTCAGCGAATGCACACTGCACGCGTCGGTTGCCACTTCCTGCAAGGGACTTCTACCGAAATATATCTGTTTACCTACACACCAAGTGGCAGTCTTCATGGGATGCTGTCCTGGGAAACAAACTCAAGGTGTTAAAACCTCGTCTGGAGGCATGGCAGTCCTGCTCGCAACGATCGAGGCGTGAGGAAGTGATTCTGTGCCGCCTTCGGTTAGGACACACGTATTGTACACATCGCTACCTTTTATGCTCGGAAGAACGGCCAGTCTGTCCACGTTGCGGTGACAACCTGTCTGTGGCCCATATTTTAAGCACATGTCGTCATCTTCGAGCGGAACGTCGTCGCTTCTTTGGAACCCCATCGCCCACCCTGGTGGAACTACTGGGCGACGGGTCACACCATGTCGCTGAACTCTTCCCATTCCTTTCTGCGATTGGAATTGACGTCGTGTACTCACGCCAACAAAGGTAGATTATAAGCGCCAACTTTTTTATCTTCTCTTAACACGCCATCATGAAGTGCAGTAGCGTATTGTGACCCCAGTCTCCAATTTACTCCACATCGATACGTCCACAACTGGCTTGACTGACGAAGTTATGGGCGCTGTATAACCTTCGCAGTTGATGCGCCCCAAAACCCAAATAACAACAACAAGAGATTTCTTCTCTTAAAACATTTGTGCACTCCGGATTCATACCAAATAGAATGGGCTCAACAAGTACTCCGACACAAACATTGCAGAATGGAAAAAATACCACTAAAAAACGAATACAAGATTGAATAAAACACACCATAAATGTTATTCTACTTACAATTACCAAATAAACTAGCCACTTATCATACCATCAAGCACACAGACAACACCCGAGCAAATATCACACCACACAACCAGCGGAAATTCCGACCACAACGCGCCAATCCTCGCGCATGCGCACTGAATAGTGGCCTCCGGTCCCTATGAATTTGGACGATGCGTCTCCAGAAACCTGTTTTCGAGCCACCCTACAATGGGAAAAACTGACCGTTTTAAGAGACGACTTCCGGAGGCCGCCGATCGAAATTTGCTTTGTTCGCATTATTTGTTCTGAAAACTGTCTTTCAACCAATCAATGCAAGGCATCTTTTAAATGACGTCATAATCATTAGCAACTTTGAACACGTTTAACAGTGACATACTACAAACAAGACCTTGTTTGCGGACGGCCATCGCTTCTGACTGTCACGTGCGAGGCAGTATGTCCGGTTCGTACCGCGCAGGGAATTGACTGCGTATGTAGGTAGGTGTGTGTTATGAGCTGAGGGTGCAGCGTGAATTATTTGTTTGTTCTCTATTTCGCCAGCCTTGTACTGAGACCAACAGTGAAAGGAAAGCGCATTGCTCCTGTGAGTTACGAGAGACGAAGCTGAGCCGATCATCACAACTCCCTGTCTTGCGGTGCCGTCCATTGTTCACTTTGTTTCTATGCTTTGATGTGACCAAAAATGATAATTTATATTACCTATGCGTATTACGTAGGCAATGACTAGGGACATATGATTTCCCCGTCGGTTGCCGGCAAATAGATTCCATGCATACACAATAATATGTCCATGAAAATGTACTCCGGAAGAAATCTGTTTGCACTCCGACTCCAACCCCGGAAAGTATGCTTCCCACCCTGGTCTTAACCTTGTCCTGCTGTAGTTTAATTTTGATTTGATGACCTCTAATTGCATCATTTCTGTTAAATTAAAACACTTCTCTGGGATATCCCTTCTCCAGACCATGGACAAATTCAAAGAACTCGATGAGATCTCAGCCTTCCATATCTAAGTGAAAACATTCAATTTCTTCAATCTTTCCTCATATGCTGGTTTGCTTACACCAGTAACCATTTTTGTAGCCCCCTTTTGCACTCTCTAAAAAACCAACATTTTTTTTTCATAGTTAGGCCAAGCTTGGATGCAGTGTTCCAAATTCGCCCTCATATATGTGCAGTATAGATTCCTGATGACTTCATCACTTCTGTATGATACATTCTTATTTATTTCCACAAGCATTCTCAGTGCCTTCTTCCTGGCTTCCTTCATCTGTTCTGACGCCCCAAATGTTGTGTTTAGAATAACACCTAAATCCTTCTGTTGAGTCACCAATAGTACTTGGCAACCCATCAAGTATGGAGCCTTCATATGCTGCCTACCTACATGCATGATTTTGCACTTATCGAAATTAAATTAAATTTCCCATTCTTCAGACCACTTCACAAGTTTCTCTAAGTCTTTCTGCAGCAAGATATGCTCATTGCGACCCGTTATTGCCATAAAGACCTTCAAGTCATCCAAAAATTTCAAAACCTTTCAATGGCCTTAGGACACTTTCAATGTTATTTACAAATATGATGAACAGTAATGGCCCAATACTGACCCCTGGGAGACTGTACCATTTAGCATCAATATTTGCTGTCTATCTGAAAGCCACAGCTCTATCCAATTTAGGATGCTACCTGCAATACCATGGACCCGAAGCTGCATCATTAATCATGTTTGGGGTACCTTCTGAAATACCTTACTACCGTCAGGATGCGCTACATCAACCTGATCTCCCTGATCAAATTATTATGTGGCAAAGTTAAAAAAGTCCAAGAGATTTGTGAGACATGATCGCCCTTGTCTAAACCCATGTTGAGTATCTTGAATCAATCTGTTTCATGCCAGATCACTAACTATTCTAACCTTGATACTTGATTCGAGTACCTTGCAGACTAGGGATGTGAGACTTACTGGCCTATAGTTTTCAGCTTTCTCTCTTTCTCCTTTCTTGAAAATAGGAACTACATTTGCCCTTTTCCAATCTGTTGGAATTTCATTTCGTGAAACTGATCCGCAAAATATGCTAAGTGGAAATGCCAGTTCATTTAAATGTACCAATTGCGTGAATGCAAAAGTGGATCACCTTGTCTGGTGCAGGCGCCTGTGGCCATGCACCGAACAGTGCGAATGATCAGTGATCCCACATAAAATCAAACAGATGTTCACGAACTTCCAGCTACGCGCAACACATTCGCAAGCGCTGTGGGGGAAGGTTGTGCAACTTTACCCGAAAGAGCTGCGCAACACGATCTGATCGTAATGTAGGTGGAGTTGTACAGCTTGTGGTTTCATTGATCGAGCAACTCTTAGTGTAAAACGTCAACTGCCGGGGGTGTAGTGCCTCGTGGGACAATTTTTAGGGGGAAGCTCATAAGATCTACTTTCAGAAGACCTCCCTTCAGTAGATCTACTTTTAGGGGATTTATTTTACCATGATCTACTTTCAGAACATCTATTTTCACAAGATCTACTCTCGGGACTCGATTGTTCCGATGGTCTACAAATAGGCCTCAAGTGATCAGAAGATCTACTCCCGAATGCAAATGTTCAGAGGATCTACTGAAAGCTGGAAATGTTCAGAAGATCTACTCGAAGACGAAAGTGTTCACAGGATCTATTTTTATGGGCGCTGTATAACCACTGCAGTTGATGCGCCCTAAAACCCAAATAACTAACTAACTAACTAAGGATCTACTTTCAGGATAATTATTTTCACAAGACCTACTCTCGGGACTGCATTGTTCAGAGGATCTACAAATAGGCCTTAGTCGTTCAGAAGATCTACTGGTGAAAATGTTCAGAAGATCTACTACTGGAAATGTTCAGAGGATCTACTCGGAGGATGGAAGTGTTCACAAGATCTAGTCTCGGGAATGAATTTTCAGAAGACCTACTCTTGGTCCGGAATGTTCAGAAGATCTACTCTTGGTCCGGTATGTTCAGAGGATCTACTTTCGGGACTTGATTGCTCAGAAGATCTACTCTCAATTCTGATGTCCAAGAAGCATAAGTTCAGCTTTCTCTCGCTAGGTAGCAGCACGGTCTTGGTATTACCGCATTGAATAAGGAATGAATGTCAGATTGAACGCTGAAGCATAGGTAACAATATTTATCGGTAGATGGCAGGATGATGCCATTGAATACGAGCTCGTTGTGTGCCTGTATTGTTAGCGTTTCATAGCTTGGCAACCGGTTGTCGTCCCGTGGGAAACTGATATGCACAGTAGTGGCGGATAGAGAGGACGCATACATTGTTCGGAACTATTTGTATCTGAGCTTACGATTGGCTTAAAATGTTAGATGCAATGTGATACTTCCGCAATATTTACATTGTATCCACCTGCAATATGGCGGCTGGGCATTCTCTGGTGACGCCATTGACTAGCAGCCTGGGAAGGACTGAGAAAACGCAGCGTCTGTGGCGCTCCAAATTTGCTCCCGTCAGGCCGGCAATGATTCTGCAGCGGGAGCGCTTTCTCAGCGCCCTGCGGCGCTGCCGTAGCTATCGCCCATGCTGAGGCGGATGAGATCGTCATGTGCTGATATCATTGTGCGGCGATGCCGACATCATTTTATTCACCATGCGTAAGGTGACTTACCGTTGTTGGACCTACTGCATGTTATTAATAGTAGCATTGTGAACTGGAAAATCATTACAATAGTGCCGATAGATAATGGCGACGATGCTAAGCGGTGCAACTATCGACCAATATCGATATTGCTGGTCGTGACTAGGCTTTGTGCGCTTACAGTATGTCCAAAACTGACGCAATACGTACTGAGTCTGCATATTATATACCGGCAACAATATGGCTTCCGCCCTGACCTATCGCCGAAGGCGGCAGTGCTTGCTTGAGCTGTAGTTTATGCGACTAGCAATGTTGACAAAGACATGATGATTTCACTAGTCCCGGCAGACACCTCAAAAGCATTCGACAGCGTTGAGCACTGCCTCGTGGAGAAGCTAGGGTGGTACGGCATCGACAACCAGTGGTTTGCCGCATGGTTTGGCAATGGCATGCAGTATGTCGATCATTCTTAGGCCCTATGGGTGACGCGTCCACGTTCAAATGATACACATTCATCCACGTTCAAATGGACCCCAGGCAAGGTTCGAATTCTGAACTCACACGGTGTCGAGAATAACCCCTCTCATCTTGGCATGGTGCTTTGTCTTACAACACAACATTACGCATTTCATCGAGTGGAAATTTATGGAGGTGTCCAGACGTGTGAAAATGCTATGTAGCTTGACAATAAGTATGAAACAAATAGATGAAACGAAAGTGTTTCTGAATATGGACAATAAAAAAGCTATTCAAGTTTACCAACAATGCTGGTATGATCTAGCACACATGTCAAATACTGTATATTTAGCCAATACTGCCTTTTTAGCTGCAATTCATTACCGACAAGTAATGAGTACATGATACATGATGGTTATCTGAAGAACTGGATACATGACTATATGAGAGATATTGGCTAATAAAACACCTCTCGAAGCCAAAACTGCATACAGATCAGTGGTCGCCCCTGAATTGTCTCCGCTTTCATTCACACCGATGTCTTGTCGATCCAGCGAATTCGACCAGTGGGCATTTGGTCACTGTCATACGTGTCGTAGATAATTTGCGATGCAACGCATGTACCGTACGTAGGCTTCGGTTTGGAACAATATGGGTTACAAAAATAAAACTGATATACCTCGTGAAGGAAATGTGGATTTCAGCACACCATAATCAAATTGGACACGTCGAAATCCAAGCTATCTTTACACACGAAATGCATTATTTTCGGGTGAAGAACAGAGCATGGGACATGGCACAGAGAATGGAGTCGGAAAGGAGAACGCGAGTGACGGCTTTCAAGCGTCCTAATCTGCGACAAGTGACATTTATTAAGCTGACTTCGGAATCTAACACCAATCCAGCACCTGCGAATTAGACAGCACAAGTCAGACTGTTGCAAGCAGCTCACCACTGCTTAATCCATGATTCCGGCGGAGGGAGGGTGGGCAGGTCAAAACGAAGTGTCATAGATTATGAACCAAATTGTGAGGCACTGCAAATTAGCACTAAAAATAGACACTAAAAATTAGTAGCGGAGTACAATCTAAGCATACACGGGAGGAAAATATAACTTGCAATGTCTTCATAACCATGGAAGGGTTCTTGAAATGAATTACTAATATTTCAAGAAATTTCCAACGTTTCGGATTTCGTGATCAATTGCTGGGATACGGTGATCATGTCGGAAGCACGAGGCGTCGGCAATCTAGTGGAACAATATAACTTTTGAATATACCGTCGAAGAACGTAGCTTACAATCGTCTATGAAACTTAAACTGATCCACCTTAAACTTTACTTCATTTACTCATAGTTCCTCAGTTGAACACGGGTCAAGTCGTGTGCTTTGGTAGACGCACACCGGCAGATATTACGCCAGACGTTCAGCAATGACACCATCATTGGAGGGCCCCCGAGCATTGTGGCCTCAGTCGGCGCGATTTTTGATCCGGTGCATTCATTGTAAGCCTCAATCCATATTTTTTTATAGACTCTGCTCGATATTTCAAGGGTCCCCTTGTTTTTTTATTGATATAAACTGAACCATTCGGGGACCCTGTGCAAGCTTTGAGGCCACGGTGAAATTTTTCCGCTTCCATCGCGATTTTTCGGGAGGATGGGTCAGACAATTTTTGGGTTCTGGTACGATTGTCTTAGGCTGCGGCGCGATTTGTTTGGAGCCCAGCAAGATTTGTTTGAGCACTCACTATCGCCGTTGTGGGGTCGGGCGATATTTTTTGGGGGGATTCCCAGCGTCTTTGTTTTGAGGTGGAGGGCTTAGGGCCGCATCGACTGCAGTGGTCATGCAGCTTTGTTTTGAGGTGAATGGCTCACTTAACCTAACCACAAGATACCGTCTCAGTCTCCGTAACACCCAGCCCTAGATGTTTTGAGGTAAATTGTGATGCCTATGATTATGAAAGTACTGAAGCCAATGTATTACGAGTCGCTACACGCCATGGCCTAAGAGGATCCAAATGGCACAGTCCAGGTGGCAGCTTGCGAGGTTGCCATGTAAACACATGAAATAAACGTGACAACAGTAGTAGGGGAGACCGGGTCTAGTTGATGCACGGGATTGTTGATACAACACCATTCTCTCCAAAAGCATGAAGCCGGTTGTCATTGCTACTGTTGCACATGTTGCTACTGACACCCTCATCTCGCGCAAAAATAAACCCAAGTCCTTTCGACTTCTGATTGCGGAATGGTGACGATGTGACACATTTGTGGACCGAAAGTAAAATTTAAATCCCTTTGCTTCACTCTTAATTTATAATTTGTCGCCCACTTGTTAATTTTTAATTGTCGGCTATCATTACTGTGTTCTCTCAACTTTGCGACTGTGAAATGCGTTTAAACTCATGTTTAAAATGGACTGAAAGTAAACATTAAATCCCTGATATATTATTTAAATTTTATTCCATTATATAAATTTAATCCAAGTTCCTGCTGGAGTTGCTTTATGAGGCAGGGCTCTGTTGCAAAGCAGAGTTCGTTGCGTGAAACATGACATCAACACCCGATCAATGAATTCTAGTTCAACGGCGGAATTTGGGCCGAAGGTTTGAATTGCCGTCAATGCACCGACACGGGCGCCCGGTAGCTCGTCCCAGGCCTTATCGGGCCGGCTGTCAACTGACATCT
This sequence comes from Imbricaverruca yamaguchii, assembly GCA_034440575.1. Taxonomy (NCBI): domain Eukaryota; kingdom Metazoa; phylum Arthropoda; class Thecostraca; family Neoverrucidae; genus Imbricaverruca; species Imbricaverruca yamaguchii. Next base: position 10,010 of record JAOTOL010001129.1, on the reverse strand, counting down.
CCTCGCTACGTCTCCAAAGTGATGAATTATGTTGAGTTTCACCAAAATTGTGTCAACTTGATTCGGTTTCCCCTGCTCAATGATTGCAACAATGACGTCTTTACAGTTTGCTTCACCTCAAGCGTAACAATTGTTGCTCTTGAGGTGAGAAGGCAGTAGCGAGAGAGAAGAACATGAGCTTATAACGCGACGTCACCAGATAAGTACAGTAGATGCTGTCCTAAAGTACGTCCACACATCCGAAAAATTAACCTGACTTCGGCCGCTTTGCTTTACACGAGGTATTTTAAAAACATTTTTCTCAACTGTAAAATCAAGCATGTATTTGGAAGTTGAGAGGGCCCTGCATTCCCAACTTTTACGTTGGAGTGGCAGTTTCCCATACTGGCATCACAGTACCTACACCAATGATGTATTTCACCTCCTTAAACTTAAAAATTCAGTAAGTAGTACTGATATCAGATTACTTCCTGAACGATCACCACAGCTTGAATGAGCAAATTCTTGCTTTATTTGTGGTTAATAAGATGTACTTCAAGGCATACGTATGCATAATTATTGTTCTAATTTTACTGACTATGGAATGTCCACAAGAATGTGTACGCGGCACGGAGATCAGTTTTTTTTTCTCGTATAACGCGGCACGGAAATGAGTCGCGTTTTGTTTTGTTTTCACCGTAAATATACACGAAATCCGTTCCCGAAAATCCATCTTCGGGGACCGGATTTCAGCCCACACTGAATTCGAAGTTACTAACGTCTGGCAAGCGTTTTCAGGGAACGGCAAATGCTACTCCACGCTATTTAAGGTATAAATTCGAATAATCACGGCTCATACAAAATGGGTAGCTGATTGCATGAGTTGGCTTAGATGTTCTCCTAGCTGCATGTGCATGCGATCAGCATGATTTCAAGCTTAATAATCCATATATTTTGCATATCGTTCAGCACCTTGCCAATAGACATATGTGTATCGACCTTAAGGCAGTCAACCACATCGGCCATTGAATAAGCCGACCATCCGCTGGCGTGAGTTCCCAGCAGCCCAGTCCCTAACCGGCGTGAGAAGATCACGCATGATCTTCTCACGCCGGTCCCTCCCAAACGACCGCACGTCCCCTCCCAGACGACCGCACGATACAGTGCCTGACCCTCGCCGTACCCAGTGATATGTGCACGTTGCCAGTGGCGTCTTCAGCTTGATCTCTAAGGACACTTCCACAAGACAGTGGCAGGGAAAAGATGATGTACAAACGGCGCAGCAGCATACAGATCTGAAGATACTGGACGCGTTGACAAAATAATGAACAGTTCAACAGCTGTGTCCGCCACTGCAGTCGTCCGTTTCCCGGCCTGCATGGCTAAGCGCCCGACGTCGCAGCCCGGTTCATATTTCCCAGAGGAGGCGAGCTGGCCGCGATCTGAACGGCCAGCCTGCGTCTAAAGCAGAGCTGATCTAGACCCCCCCCCCCCCAATTTACCTCCCAGTCAGTGCCCCTCGATTTACGCCCACAGGTAATGCTCGACTCATGATGACGGGAGGTCACGATTCACAATGCTACTATTAATGGCATGCAATAGGTGTGGTCCAACAACAGCAAAAGCACCTTGAGCATGGTGATTCTGATGCTGTTAGCACCGCACGCGCGTGACGATCCGCCAACAACGCCGACACACGGCGCTTGTTCAATGGTATCCTGCCATCTAGCGAGAAATATTGTTACCTATGCTTCAGCGTTCAATCTGATGATATTCATTCCTTGTCCAATGCCGTGATACCAAGACCGTGCTGCTATCTAGCGAGAGAAGGCTGAACTTATGCATCTTGGACGAGGGAAGCTCATAAGATCTACTTTCAGAAGACCTACGTTCAGTAGATCTACTTTTAGAGGATTTATTTTCACAGGATCTGCTTTCAGAACATCTATTTTCACAAGATCTACTTTCGGGACTGGGTTGTTCAGAGGATCTACTCGAAGACGAAAGTGTTCACAGGATCTGCTTTCAGGATAATGTTTTTCACAAGATCTACTCTCGGGACTGGGTTGTTCAGAAGATCTACAAATGGGCCTCAAGTGTTCAGAAGATCTACTCCCGAATGCAAATGTTCAGAGGATCTACTGAAAGCTGGAAGTGTTCACAAGATCTACTCTCGGGACTGGTTTGTTCAGAAGATCTACTCCAAGACGAAAGTGTTCACAGGATCTACTTTCAGGATAATTTTTTTTCACAAGATCTACTCTCGGGACTGCATTGTTCAGAGGATCTACAAATAGGCCTTAGTTGTTCAGAAGATCTACTGCTGGAAATGTTCAGAAGATCTACTACTGGAAATGTTCAGAGGATCTACTCGGAGGATGGAAGTGTTCACAAGATCTACTCTCGGGACTGCATTTTCAGAAGACCTACTCTTGACCCGGAATGTTCAGAAGATCTACTCTAAATTCCGATGTCCAAGAAGCATAAGTTCAGCTTTCTCTCGCTAGGTAGCAGCACGGTCTTGGTATTAGCGCATTGAATAACGAATGAATGTCAGATTGAACGCTGAAGCATAGGTAACAATATTTATCGGTAGATGGCAGGATGATGCTATTGAATGCGAGCTCGTTGTGTGCCTGTATTGTTAGCGTTTCATGGCTTGGCAATCGGCTGCCGTCCCGTGGGAAACTGATATGCAGAGTAGTGGCGGATAGAGAGGGCGCACACATTGTTCGGACCTATTTGTATCTGAGCTTACGGTTGGCTTAAAATGTTAGATGCACTGTGATACTCTCGCAATATTTACATTGTATCCACCTGCAATATGGCGGCTGGCCATTCCCTGGTGACGCCATGGACTAGCAGCCTGGGAAGGACTGAGAAAACGCAGCGTCTGTGGCGCTCCAAATTTGCTCCCGTCACGCCGGCAATGATTTTGCAGCGGGAGCGCTTTCTCAGCGCCCTGCGGCGCTGCCGTAGCTATCGCCCATGCTGAGGCGGATGAGATCGTCATGTACTGATATCATTGTGCGGCGGTGCCGACATCATTTTAATCACCATGCGTAAGGTGACTTGCCGTTGTTGGACCTACTGCATGTTATTAATAGTAGCATTGTGAACTGGAAAATCATTACAATAGTGCCGATAGATAAAGGCGACGATGCTAAGCGGTGCAACTATCGACCAATATCGATATTGCTGGACGTGACTAGGCTTTGTGCGCTTACAGTATGTACAAAACTGACGCAATACGTACTTAGTCTGCATATTATATCCCGGCAAAAATATGGCTTCCGCCCTGACCTATCGACGAAGGCGGCAGTGTTTGCTTGAGCTGTAGTATATGCGACTAGCAATGTTGACAAGGACATGATGATTTAACTAGTCACGGCAGACACCTCAAAAGCATTCGACAGTGTTGATCACTGCCTCGTAGAGAAGCTAGGGTGGTACTGCATCGACAACCAGTGGTTCGCCGCATGGTTTAGCAATGGCATGCAGTATGTCGATCATTCTTAGGCCCTATGGGTGACACGTCCACGTTCAAATGATTCACGTTCATCCACGTCCAAATGGACCCCAGGCAAGCTTCGAATTCTGAACTCACACGGTGTCGAGAATAACCCCTCTTATCTTGGCATGGCGCTTTTGTCTTACAACACAACATTACGCATTTCATCGAGTGGCAATTTATGGAGGTGTCCAGACGTGTGAAAATGCTATGTAGCTTGACAATAAGTATGAAACAAATAGATGAAACGAAAGTGTTTCTGAATATGGACAATAAAAAAGCTATTCAAGTTTACCAACAATGTTGGTATGATCTAGCACACATGTGAAATACTGTATTTTTATCAAATACTGCCTTTTTAGCTTCAATTCATTACCGACAAGTAATGAGGACATGATACACGATGGTTATCTTAAGAATTGGATACATGACTATATGAGAGATATTGGCTAATAAAACACCTCTCGAAGCCAAAACTGCATACAGATCAGTGGTCACCCCTGGATTGTCTCCGCTTTCATTCACACCGATGTCTTGTCGATCCAGCGAATTCGACCAGTGGGCATTTGGTCGCTGTCATACGCGTCGTAGATAATTCGCGATGCAACGCATGTACCGTACGTAGGCTTCGGTTGTGAAAAATATGGGTTATAAAAATATAACTGATATACCTCGTGAATGAAATGTGGATTTCAGCACACTATAATCAGATTGGACACGACAGAAGAACAGAGCATGGGACATGGCACAGAGAATGGAGTCGGAAAGGAGAGCGCGAGTGACGGCTTTCAAGTGTCCAAATCTGCGACAAGTGACATTTATTAAGCTGACTTCGGAATCCAACACCAATCCAGCACCAGCGAATTATACACCACATGTCAGACTGTTGCAAGCAGCTCACCACTGCTTAATCCATGATTCCGACGGAGGGAGGGTGGGCAGGTCAAAACGAAGTGTCATAGATTAGGAATCAAATTGTGAGACACTGAAAATTAGCACTAAAAATAGGCACTACAAATTAGTAGCGGAGTACAATCTAAGCATACATGGGGGAAAATATAACTTGCAATGCCTTCATAACCATTGAAGGGTTTTTAAAATGAATTACTAATATTTCAATAAATTTCCAACGCTTCGGATTTCGTGATCAATTGCTGGGATACGGTGATCATGTCGGAAGCACGAGGCGTCGGCAATCTAGTGGAACAATATAACTTTTGAATATTCAATCGAAGAACGTAGCTTACAATCGTCTATGAAACCTAAACTGATCCACCTTAAACTTTACTTCAATTACTCATAGTTCCTCAGTTGGACACGGTCATGTCGTGTGCGTTGGTAGACGCACACCGTCAGATGTTACGCCAGACGTTCAGCAATGACACCATCATTGGAGGGCCCCCGAACCTTGAGACCTCAGTCGGCGCGATTTTTGATCCGGTGCATCCATTGTAAGCCTCAAAGCATATTTTTATAAACTCTGCTCGATATTTCAAGGGTCCCCTTGTTTTGTATTGATATGAACTGAACCATTCCGGGACCCTGTGCAAGCTTTGAGGCCACGGTGCAATTTTTCCGCTTCCATCGCGATTTTTCGGGAGGATGGGTCCGACGATTTTCGGGTTCTGGTACGATTGTCTTAGGCTGCGGCGCGATTTGTTTGGAGCCCAGCAAGGTTTGTTTGAGCACTCACTATCGCCGTTGTGGGGTCGGGCGATATTTTTTAGGGGGATTTCCAGCGTCTTTGTTTTGAGGTGGGGGGCTTAGGGCCGCATCGACTGCAGTGGACTGAACTTTGTTTTGAGGTGAATGGCTCACTTAACCTAACCACGAGATACCGTCTCAGTCTCCGTAACACCCAACCCTACATCTTGTATTGCAATGTTTTGCAATGTCCTTTTCGCAGCGTTTTAAAAACAAATTGTGATGCCTATGATTATGAAAATACTGAAGCCAATGTATTACGAGTCGCTACACGCCATGGCCTAAGAGGATCCAAATGGCACAGTCCAGGTGGCAGCTTGCGAGGTTGCCATGTAAACACATGAAATAAACGTGACAACAATAGTAGGGGAGACCGGGTCTAGTTGATGCACGGGATTGTTCATACAACACCATTCTCTCCAAAAGCATGAAGCCGGTTGTCATTGCTACTGTTGCACATGCTGCTACTGACACCCTCATCCCGCGCAAAAAACAAACCCGAGTCCTTTCGACTTCTGACTGCGGAATGGTGACGATGTGACACATTTGTGGACCGAAAGTAAAGTTTAAATCCCTTTGCTTCACCCTTAATTTCTAATTTGTCGCCCACTTGTTAATTTTTTAAGTGTCGGCTATCATTACTATGTTCTCTCAACTTTGCAACTGTGAAATGCGTTTAAATTCATGATTAAAATGGACTGAAAGTAAACATTAAATCCCTGATATATTATTCAAATTTTATTCCATTATATAAATTTAATCCAAGTTCTTCCTGGGGTTGCTTTATGAGGCAGGGCTCTGTTGCTAAGCAGAGCTTGTTGCGTGAACCATGACCTCAACACCCGATCAATGAATTCTAGTTCAACGGCGGAATTTGGGCCGAAGGTTTGAATTGCCGTCAATGCACCGACACGGGCGCCCGGTAGCTCGTCCCAGGCCTTATCGGGCCGGCTGCCAACTGACATCTCGCTACGTCTCCAAAGTGATGAATTATGTTGAGTTTCGCCAAAGTTGTGTCAACTTGATTCGGTTTCCCCTGCCCAATGATTTCAACAATGACGTTTTTACAGTTTGCTTCACCTCAATCGTAACAATTGTTGCTCTTGAGGTGAGAAGGCGGTAGCGAGAGAGAAGAACATGAGCTTATAACGCGACGTCACCAGATAAGTACAGTAGATGCTGTCCTAAAGTACGTCCACACATCCGAAAAATTAACCTGACTTCGGCCGCTTTGCTTTAGACACGGGGTATTTTTAAAAACATTTTTCCCAACTGTAAAATAAAGCATGTATTTGGAAGTTGAGAGGGCCCTGTCTTCCCAACTTTCAAGTTGGAGTGGCAGTTTCCCATACTGGCATCACAGTACCTACACCAATGATGCATTTCACCTCATTAAACTTAATAATTCAATAAGTAGTACTGATATCAGATTACTTCCTGAACGATCACCACAGCGTGAATGAGCTAATTCTTGCTTTATTTGTGGTTAATAAGATGTATTTTAAGGCATAAATATACATAATTATTGTTATAATTTTTATGACTATGGAATGTCCACAAGAAAGTGAACGCGGCACGGAGATAAGTTTTTTTTTCGTATAACGGGCCACGGAAATGAGTTGCGTTTTTTTCACCGTGAATATACACGAAATCCGTTCCCGAAAATCCCTCTTGGGGGACAGGATTTCAGCCCACACTGAATTCGAAGTTACTAACGTCTGGCAAGCGTTTTCAGGGGACGGCAAATGCTACTCTGCTATTTAAGGTATAAATTCGAATTATCATGGCCCATACAAAATGGGTAGCTGATTGCATGAGTTGGCTTAGATGTTCTACTAGCTGCATGTGCATGCGAGCATCATGATTTCAAGCTTAATAATCCATACAGTTTACATATCGTTCAGCACCTTGCCAATAGACATATGTGTATCGACCTTAAACCAGTCAACCACATCGGTCATTGAATAAGCCGACCATCCGCTGGCGTCAGTTCCCGCAGCCCAGCCCCAAGCCGGCGTGGGAAGACCACGCATCAACCACCCATCCCCTCCACGACGACCACACGATACAGTGCCTCACCCTCGCTGTACAGAGTGAGATGTGCACGTTGCCAGTGGCGTCTTCAGCTTGATCTCTAAGGACACATACACATGACAGTAGCAGGGAAAATATAATGTACCAACGGCGCAGCAGCATACAAATCTGAAGATACTGGACACGTTGACAAAATGATGAACAGTTCAACAGCTGTGTCCGCCACTGCAGTCGTCCGTTTCCCAGCCTGCATGGCTAAGCGCCCGACGTCGCAGCCCGGTTCATATTTCCCAGAGGAGGCGAGCTGGCCGCGATCTGAACGGCCAGTCTGCGTCTAAAGCAGAGCTGATCTAGAAATGGCTAACTAATGGCGATCTTGCAATTTACAATGGAGCACTGAATCGATACAAAGTAAATGAGTGTTTCATAGCAGTGATAAAAAGGCGTAAAATAACCTTATGCTCATAATCAAACAACGACATAGATCCAAATTCTCATTGTATCTATTTCTGTCACAGGCCTTCCTTAACAGCAAACATTTGCTTTAAAAAATCACAAAAACACACGCCTGATGCACCTCATGTTGTGCCACCGCACAGTGAATCGCCTTCATTTTATATGTAACACTATCTACCTACTCGTAAAATACATACAATTTATGATCCGTGTGTGTATTATGCATGTGTCAACTGCGGCTGCGGTTGTTTTGCATGTGTGCGTTCCTCAGGTGGTGTAAGGAACCGGGTTTTCTGAGGATCCAGGATGCTGTCATTGTGTTCAATGGAGGTATTTTGGCCCTAATTCCCATTGGTTCGGTGATTTTGAGCTCTGCTATATCTTTGCAGACTTGCAGAGTAGATATGCTGAGTGTTTTAGAGTCCAAAGTGCTGCTCCCATGAGTGGTTGTGAAGTGTTCGCCAAATGGGATATTAGCGGTTGTATTTTTAGCGTCTCCAAGTGCTCATTAAGTCTGTCCCTGACAATGCTTTTTGTTTACCCTATATACGTCATGTCCCATGGTAGGCATAGCTGGCATGTTATAGGGCAGACGCTGTTCCGTGTGTTGCATCTGCTTTGAAGTCCTGCGAGACAACGGTGACACTTTTTTTTCTCCCAGCGGGACACGGGTGTTAGTTGAGAGCGGACTTGGTCAAAGTTTCTGAAAGTGTTTTGCCACTCTGCAATGCCCCACGTATTGATAGTTTTAAGGTTTTGATTGCCGTTGTTATTTTTTGATGAGCTCAACATCTATGTAGGGGAGGCTGACGAAAGTTGCGTTGTCTTTGGGGTCTGAACGTCGCGTTTGTGTATGTGCACTTCTCATGGGGTGTGCTACCTGAAACATTGCTCTTTTGATCATGCGAGGTGGTTTGCCAGAAACAAAGTGTCGATTTTTTGCATGCCATGATTCTAGGCATTAGCATTAGGTCCGAGACGCTTCGATCTCAATGTCTGTGCATACAAAACTGCTCTTTTTGTTTGGATAGGGTGTGCCGAGAAAGATGGAAGGGCTATGGGCGCCGCCATCGGTTTTATGTATAGCTCGGTCATGTGAGAATCGTCCTTGTTGATGGTCAGAAGTGTTTCAGGAAAAGTACTTGTTGTTTACTAGAATGGTCACTGCGCTCCATGGATAGTTTTATGGAGGGACGGAAGTTGTTGAGGAAATTGAAGTAATCGTCGAGTGCTTTTGATCCGTGTGTCCAAATACCCAGGACATTATCAATGTAGTGCATATATGTTATGGGCTGGTGTTGATTTGACGTCAGGAGGAGTGTCCCAATTGCGTTCAAGAATATGATGGCTAGTGGTGGAGCAATCCGACTCCCCATAGATGCATCATGCATACACATACGGATCATACACTTTCAGGTGGTCTCATGGCAATGAGCAGATCACGACCTTGCCCATCGGGCATATTTGGAAGGAGCAGACACATACCCATCTCGTCCACAATACAGAGAGCATATCACGTCCGACCACTTCCCCCGTCCACAATACAGAGGGCATATCACGTCCGCCCACTTCCCCCGTCCACAATGCTACCAGTGGGCCTGGTAACCAGAGTGCTCGTCCCTCGCAGGCGGCTCTCCCTCGTCGCACATGCGGTTCGCACATACCCTTCAGTTGGGTAACTGCGTAGTGGCATTGCCAGCACGTTCAACATTGTATTCAAATTATGTCGTTGAACAGAAATGGTTCGATAAAATGGCGGTATCATGGCATATGTAACAATCTCTGCTTAGCAAAGACACTGATCACAAAATTTACTCCATGAAGACATTTGAATAAAAGTACAAAACACCGAATTACAGCGGAGACTACAATTGAGTCTTTTCATCGTCCACTGATGTGCACGTCCAGGCTGAAATTTAAGAACCCCGAAGATAATTAGATGAATTTAGGCAAATTGCAGGGTGTATATTTCTTGATACTACTTATGGTGCAAGCAAGCAAAAGGGCATAGGAATGTCGATGGTGTGCGATGTACCCATAGACGTCATGGTTGAGCTATGCAATCATTGGGGCATGCACAGTGGCGTACCTAAGGGAAGGAGCACTGGAGCAGTCCCTCTCCATGATAAACCTATCATGGAGAGGGCCCCAACAATTGCGCCTCGGTGTGGAAAAAAAATAGCGTCACGCTCCCTAAAAATAATGTTGGTGTCCCTTACGATCGCAAAGGGGCCCACACAAATCAATGGGTCCGCCAAAAGTCGCACAGGAGTCCCTAAAAAGAGGCTGGAGCCTCTCAAAATCACACCAAGGTCCCTAACAATCA